>JANUWG010000534.1:0-11392 GCA_025175695.1 Eugenia klotzschiana
GGTATTGTACCAATTGGCTATAAATTGATCTTCAAAATGAATATGAACGCCGATGGTCAAGTTGAAACTTGCAAATCATAGCTGATGGCAAAAGGATATCGTCAAAAAGAAGGGATCGATTACAACAAAACTTTCTCACCTGTAGCCATGCTAAAATCCATTTGGATTATGTTGGCTATAGCTATGCACCTTGATTATGAGATATTCCAAATGGATGTCAAAACGGCTTTTCTAAATGGTTTACTCAAGGGGCACATTTATATAGAATAACCACAGGGTTTTAAATCCAATAGTGAAAGCTGGAAGGATATAGGCTTAAGAGATCCATTTAAGGACTCAAACAAGCCTCCAAAAGTTGGAACATCCATTTTAATGAGGTAGTCAAATCATTTGGTTTCATCAAAAATCCTGATGAACCATGTGTATATAAGAAGGTCAATGGGAGCGCAATTGCATTTCTAGTTCTGTATGTCGATGATATACTTTTGATCGAGAATAACATACCGATGATATCATAGACAAAGTGTTAACACGGTTTAACATGCAACGTTTCAAGAGAGAATTATTGCCTTTTAAACATGGAATCCGTCTTTTCAATGAGATGTGTCCCAACACTCCTAAAGAAAGAGAGTGGATGTCAAGGATACCTTACGCATCCGCTATTGAAAGCATAATATATGCAATGCTATGTACCAGATCTTGCACATGCTGTAAGCATTATTAGCATATATTAGTTTGATCCAGGGGAAGAGCACTAGATAGCAATCAAGAATATCCTTAAGTACTTACGAAGGACTAAGGATTTATTATTGATGTATATGGAAAAGGAGAGTTTAAAGTTGAAACTTATACTGATTTCGATTTTCAATCGATTGTCTTTATACTCAATGGTGGTGCGATTAGTTTGAAGAGTTTCAAACAAAGCATAACTATTGATTCCACCACTAAGGACGAGTATGTAGCCATTTCTGGAGCAGCAAAGAAAGATGCTTGGATGAAGAAGTTCATTTCTGAACTTGGAGTAGTTCCTTCAGTTGAGCAGCTGATTACATTGTTTTGCGATAACAATGGGGCAATTGCTCAAGCTAAGGAATCAAGGTTTCACCAGAAGCCCAAGCACTTGAGAAACGCTTCCATCTCATCAGAGAAATAATTGGGAGAGGTGATATCGCCTTCTAAAAAATTGCCTCAGCAAAAAACGTGGCAGATCCCTTTACTAAGGCCTTACCTCAGTCTTCTTTTGAAAGATACATTGACAAAATGGGTTTGAGGTACTAGACAAGTTAGCTTTAGTGCAAGTGGGAGATTGTTAAATATATGCCATAAAGCAACCATGTAATTTCTTTTTTGTTCTAGAAATAAAAAAAAAAGTAACTTTTTTCTACTTCTGATTTTTCTTTCAAATCTATTTCCGAGTCAAAAATTTATCCCTAGAATAAAAATAAAATTACGTTATCAAATAAATTTTTATTTTAAACCTATTTCTCCAAATAAAAAAAAATAGTCAAATAAATTTTTGCGTCTTATCCGGTGCATGAACGCATCGGTGCATACGAGCAGTCGCAGTGTATCTTCAGCAGCCATAGCTATGGCAATGTGCTCCACCTTCCGTCCTCGCATTCCCCACTACTCCTTCCTCAGAGCAACACCGTACCTCCGTTCGATCCCGCCATCGTGGCCGTTTCGGCTCTCTGTTATGGCTCTATCTTCCCAAGCTCAAGCTTCGAGTTCCTCCTCGTCCCCTGGTAAGCTGGTCGAATGAAAAAATTTGCACGGTCGCACAGCGGACTCCTTAGATGACGGCTGTTTCTGTACAAAGTTTTAATCTTTTCGCAACAATTTGGTTGTGTGCATTCACTTCTTTTGGTGAGTTCGGGGTTGCTTGCTTGAATGACCATCTTGGGGAAGGGTTTTAGTTCTTGTTACTCTGTTTTCGTTTGTAGTGATGTGGCCACAATCGGTGCTTGATGCATTTGTCATGCGACAATCAGCTGGACTCTTTTTCTTCTTATCCTTGCAGCGAAGGAAATACCAGGACGAATAGGGTTCTTGGGTCTTGGAATCATGGGAACGCCAATGGCACATATAATCTCATCAAGGCTGGGTAGTGATACTTTTTTTTGTCTTTTTTCTTCATATTGCCCTTTGCCTTCGCTTTTTCTTTTTCTTTCTCTCACTTGTTGGACTTGTAGCTGGGTTTTCTGTTGAATTGAATCAAAATGTATTTGGACTTAAAGAGTAACTCTGTCTAGATGCTGAAGCCTTGCATAAGCCTTTTGTCAGTGATAAACTGAAGCGGCTAGTATACTCAGCGATCTGATTTTCCGCTTTTGTTTTAGATGTGATGTGACTGTCTGGAACAGAACCAAGAGCAAATGTGATCCTCTCATAAGCTTGGGTGCACAGTAAGTTGTCGCTTTCAGACCATTACACCTATAAGCATGTTCACATGTGAACTTTGTGATGCATTTTGTCTCTGGAATCGGTTGACAATGTAATTCTATGTTTCTGGACTTTTGATTGTTATTTCTGTTAGAGGACTGTCTTTTTGACGCTGCATTGGTATTGGGAAGTTTATCTCTCTGCAAATCTGCTGCTTAATATTTTCCAAATGGATCGTTCCAACTACAATGGGTCAAAGGCACTGGTTGCCTCTATATTCATCTGATTGCAATGCAAAAATCATGCCAGAGAAGATCAAATATGAGAATTCCTTGTTGACCCCTATTGCAGATATAAATCCTCTCCTGAAGAAGTCGCTGCAACTTGTGATGTCACGTTTGCCATGCTCGCTGATCCTGAAAGTGCAGTGCGTATGTTTCAATGTTGCTTTTCTTGTTGTGGCTCAAACTTTTTCACAGTGACTAAGAGCTGCTTGAACATAGGTTGATGTTGCATGTGGGAAGCATGGAGCTGCTAACGGAATGAGTTCAGGAAAAGGGTGCTATTAATTTGTTTCTTTTCCTCTATGAGTATTGCTTACATTTGTATGAGATGGACATCCGTTCTATGTTTTTGGTGAGAGACCATTTGAGGAGTTGGTGCTTTATCTTTGCCAGCATTGTGGTGCATGTTTTGTATCCCTGTGATTGTTTAGAGACTCAGTTATTACATAACTTAGGTTCTAATCATGAAGTTAGTCTGGCCTAAAGAAAATGACCCCTCCGAATCATCTGGCTCCTCAGGGAATGCATCTAGGCAGCCAGCAGCGACACGCAACTGCATTCCGCATTCAGTACTAGCTGTTTCCGCATCGGCAAAGTCATTTGTTAACTTCAAGAATAGTTTCTGATGCATTGAAACAGATAACACGTGAAGCCTATTTTGTTAAATTGCATGGCCATTTCAAGCCTCTTGCAAATGCAGGGTAAGGCTTGCCTCCTTTCACCCTTGTGGTGGGGCCCTTCCCCGGACCCCCGCCTCGCGGGGATGCTTCGTGCACCGGGCATGGCCATTTCAAGTTGTCTCTGGCCAATATTATATTAGCAGAATTTACAGCTCCTATTCTCTCTCTCCACTTGGCCTATCTGCATCAATCTTTGGCAGCTTGCTGATTAACTTGGGAACTGCATTGCATGATTGCTCTACTGACATTCTCCAAGTGGATCTTGCAGGCATCTGCTCATACATATTCAAGTACTTCTTTTCATGCAAAATAACATATCGCAGGAAAATTGAATAATATGCATTTTCATTGGCAGGTACGTGGATGTTTCGACAGTTGATGGGGCCACTTCTAAGTTTATTAGTGGTCATATCAAGGGCACTGGAGCACTATTTTTGGAGGTAAAATTACTATCTTGCATTTATAATTGATTATATTGAGAAGTATATCAGTAGATTTTTAATTGAGACACTGTGACATGATTTAGAGTTCGTGAAACTGTTTTGACGAGCAAATACATTTCCTCCAGGCTCCTGTTTCAGGCTCCAAAAAGCCTGCGGAAGATGGGCAATTGATCTTTCTCACGGCAGGTAGGCCCCATTCCACTTCCTTTACCCATTAGGTAGTTGAAACTTGTGGTTCATGGTATGTTTCCTTTTCAATGTCAATTCTTGTGTGAAATACCTGGAATGGAGCATTGTAGAAGTAGCATAGTTGCTAGTAACTTTGAAGAATATAATTTGCTCATAAAAACAAATGACATCTCTTTGGCACTGAAGTACGCCATAGAGTAATTGTAGTATTGGTAATCGTTCAGGCGACAAAGCTCTGTATGAGATGGTTGCTCCATTTCTTGACATCATGGGAAAGGTAGTCTCTCTTTTTTATCGAGTTCTCCTTCTTTTGCCAAATATGATCCTTGTGCTTACGGTAAATAGTGTTGGAACCCAGTCAAAATTTTACCTTGGCGATGTTGGAAATGGAGCTGCTATGAAACTTGTTGTCAACATGATCATGGGAAGGTGCTGCAGATTTTTATTTATTTTTTCTATTTCATCTATTTCATGAATGATTTGCTGATCATTGTGCTTGCTACGCCTCACTCACTCTTCTCTTGACATTGACTAGTATGATGGCATCATTTTCCGAAGGATTACTCCTTAGTGAGAAAGTAGGGTTGGATCCTAACGTACTTGTAGAGGTATTTCTTTTAACCACAAGAGATACTTATGTTAATATGTGCTGTATACGCTGTTTATGTCTGGATATGTGCTATATACACTTGCTTATGATGCTTATGTGAATTACATTAGATGCATTATTGACGTCATGCACTCTAACTTATCTAGATATCATAATCTGTGGTATGGTTTTGACAATATGTAGATATCTTGAATTGACATTACCGTTTCTGAAAGAATATCAGTGCATCAATGAATTATGAGTTGTTGATAGAAGATGATCAGAGTTATTTATCTTTCTATTGCTCCAGTCAATGATATCATCTTCCTTTAATTCATCTGATGGTCAAGTCTAACAGCACAAAATTGTAGGGATATCTATCACATGACTGTTGTCAGGTTCACTTGTGGAACAGTATTAAACTTGGCTTAGAAACTTTCTGCTTGATATCTTTGCTCATTGATCATGCTTAGGGACTATAAGTCTACCAGATTTAACCTTGCACGCTAAATGTCTAAACACCAAACTATGGAGTACTTTTGTGCATAAAGTTTAACAAGACTCAAAACCATTTAAAGGTATTTGTAAACCAAGTAATATAAACGCTACAGAGCTATTCAAGTGAGGAGCATACTCCATTATAAAGGTATTTAGATAAATCTATGTTTTCATCGGTTTCATTATTATTGTTTTCTCTTATCAATCAAACTGAGCTCTTTCTTAGGATACATTGAGACTGGGACCTAGTGATATTGCAGGTGGTGTCACAGGGAGCCATTAGTGCACCCATGTACTCAGTCAAAGGTCCTTCGATGGTCCAATCACAGTATCCCCCGGCGTTTCCTTTGAAGCATCAGCAGAAGGTTTGTAAACTTGTAAGGACAACCCTCAACTGAAATAGAATCCGTGCATGTTCTCTCAGTATTATTTACTTTGGCAGGATCTGAGGCTCGCTCTAGGGTTAGCAGAATCTGTTTCCCAATCCACGCCCATTGCAGCAGCGGCAAATGAAATGTACAAAGTAGCAAAGTCTCATGGTCTGAGTGACCAGGACTTTTCAGCAGTCATTGAAGCACTTAAAGCGAAACAATGAGATACGCCTGCGTCTTCTTAGTTGATACAGAGAACTTTCTTCTGATGCCCTGGGTCATATGGTAAATTGGCAACACCTCCTGCAATGTTCCTTAGATTTATCTTCCTCCATGGAAGACAAATGCGGCTTTGTGCATTTCCTATCCATATGATTTGTAACAAGTTCAGATCTTTGATTTGGCATCTGAATGGTTGTGGTTACATCTGCCATTAGTTAACATAGGCGAAATAAAATGAAGAAGGGTTTGCAATATGATTGAATTTGTTTGTCCTTATGTACAGTACTGATCTTATAGTCTCCTTTAAACCGTGTTATCCATTGATGTCGTGGACAAAAGACTGTTCATCATCTGCCTATCAGAGAATGTTTGGTTAGGTAAAACGCGAAGTACAATTGCTTCTGCATGATTGACTTTACAGTAACAAGGCCAATTTTTGTCTTAAGTGAAAAATAGACAATTCTCTTATTGTCTCCCAACAAATTGATCTGATGGGATCAGGATGAAAGAGGGATAGGTTTGTAGCAACAATAGATGGTCAAATCCATGCTTTTCTTTCGCATTTTTTCCCTTGCATTTTTCCTAGTGTTGAAGTTGCATTCACCAGCATGTTCTGATGTCTTCTGTAAACAAGCCTGTTTTTGGTTGCCCAAGATATATTTCTTAGCACTTTTCGGGTTTTACCCGCAAACCATATCATTCAACATGTGCCAATTTCCTCCACAGTCAAATCACAAGTGATCATCTAAATAAGACGGCAGATAAACCTTCTGTTATAAATTTAGGGAACATTTGAAATCCCTGATTATTCTTGTTTCAGTAGTATAACCCTCGTTTCAAATTTGTTATTTGATAGCTGAACAAGCAAACTATTTTATTTCCCTCCCTTACCAAAAAAAAAAAGTTTATTTCCCTCACTTCTTCCTTCAACCATACAAAATCTCCATCACACTAAATTCTTGCCCTTGCTCTTTTCCTTCATGCGTCGTTTCCTTCATTTACTTCAAACAAATGGGATCAATTGATCTTAGCTTTCTTCATGCTCCAAGCACTTAACTTCGGCACTCCAACACTCTGAGTCCCGTTGTTGAAGACATGCAGGTGGGTTCCATCCTCCACAGCCAATACAGGGTAAACCCTAGCTGTGATGCAGCTCTTCCCTCCACCACCAAAACTCTCCACTATAGAATGATCTATCTGTTGAAGGCAAAAAGTGGGGGGAAAAGAAGATAGTCAAAGCAAATTAATCATGAGTTCCATTATCTTAGGATTCCGAAACGTGGCTTATCGCCACTGAATTGTCATCTTTGTTTCCTTTATTGGGTGCAACAAGCGAGCGCCTGAATGAAAATGGGTTTGACTAAAAATGGAGGATGGTTCGAGAAACTTTTAAGCTTTTAAAGTATGCCAAAGAGGGGGAATCATACCAAATTGGCATGACAAGCGACAACATCTAAACATAGAATAGCAAGGAGATGGAGACATGTATCCGAAATCCAGGTATGAGTAAACAAGCACGTGCAGAGTTGGGACAAATCAAAAGGTCACTACTTAAAAAAGATGCTGAATCTGGCTAAATTTAGTCAGTGGGAATCTCAACGAAAGCTTTAGATGGACATCAGCACTATGGGGTTGCACTTCACATCTTCCACTTAAAATGATCCATCAGTTCATGAATATAATGAATAGATTGACAAGATTTGATATGCAGAAAGAATTTCCAAGTCTAGATCGGACAACATACGAAGTGTTCATATCTATTAATGAAGGCCACATCAAAAAATTGCTTCCTAAGTGATCTTATGATTGCTATTGTTATGGTAAGATGTTTGAGAGCACGTAGCAAAAGTCCGACTCCGAGTCCATTAACATATTCAAATGAACTCATATTCACTCAAAAGCTTTAAGCCAATGAGTTATGGGCTAACTAGAATATATTAATTGTTCTACAGTACACTAATTCTTCAATGTGAGATTTTTCTAACACGACTCATACATGCATCCTAACATAAAATCTGAGAAGAGGAATACAAAACATAAGAGTGAGAGTACTTGTGGAATGCTCATTCATCTGTTGTAGGTATGGATTCAGCACCTCTTTCGCTGAACCGAAATGCCCGGTATTAATCAATTGATTCTGGCTTTCTTCATGCTCCAAGCACTCAACTTTGGCACTCCAACATTCTGAGCCCCATCGTTGAAGACGTGCAGGTGGGTTCCATCTCCCACAGCCAATACGGGGTAAACCCTAGTTGCGATGCAGCTCTTCCCTCCACCACCAAAAGTCTCCACTATAGAATGGTCTATCTGTTTTAAGGCACGAAGGGGAAAGAAAGAGAGTCGAAGCAAATCAATCAATTATTAGAAATCAATGAGTTCCCAATATCTTAGGATTCAGAAACCCGACTTACACCTTATAATGATCCATTGGTTTGTGAACGTAATAGAGAGATAGACCAGATAAGATATGCAGAAAGAATTTCCAAGTCTGGATCAGACATATATGAAGTAGTGTTCATATCTATTGATGAACTCACCAAGGTCCTCAACGACAGCTTCTCGTGCAGAGGGTCCACATCCAGAAATGCTCCATAAGTGGTCTTATCATTGCTATTTTTAAGGGAAGATCTGAAAATAGAAGTCGAAATAGCCAAAAAAAAAAAAAAAACTGAACTTAGAAACTTTTTGGGGATCGGTGGGTGGGGTTTATTCCGTTGAGATATTGAAATAAATGAAAAGAGAGGTGGGTTGGACCTGCTCTGGTCACTACACATGAGGACAACATATTTGTTCTGGCCTTTGAAAATTCTGAAGAACACTGCCGTGTATTCTTGCAATCCTTTTGAAGCCATGACCAGCAATCCAAATGGTCCAAGACTACCTTTAACCGAGGCACCCTTTCGGCTACACAGCATTTGCGGGTTGGTCCACGTTGGGTCGAACACTTCTGCCTGCTCGAGCTCTTTTACTTCAAATGAGACCTCCACATCTGCCTGCAATGAAAAAGGAGATTGGAGGGAGCATACCCAATTTAGCATTCTAGAACAGGGAGTTAGGTTCGCAAAAGAGTCGGGTCCCCCTATAGTGCGGTGTCGAGAAAGCACGGGATGATATTCCCGTGAGAGGAACTTTTCTTAATGCGGAAGTTATTTCCTTCATGTGTGGAGTAATTCAGTCTTTGCTAACTTATGTTATCAAGGCGATGAGTGCCGATTCAGTACTAGTCACAGGCCCTGAAAAACTGTCTGATAGTCATAGGTAAGCTGTAATCTCGAAGAAAATCTTCAAGGTTGTCGAACCAAGAAAACCAATGAAAATGAAACCTATGAAAATGGCTGATGGAAAAGTGAGCAGAAGAGCTCACCTGGGCAGCTGTAATACCAGACACTTCAAGAACTGTTCCTCCCTTAATCAATTTGTTGGGCAAAGCAACTTGGTTGGTGCGTAGCTTCTCTATTTCCAATATCGGCCATTGCACTAACTGTTTTCCCGATTTGTCCAGCCAAATGGTCCTTGGAATTGCCTGCCACACAACCATTCCTGATCATCAACACTTGCGTAGGCCACCAAACATGATAATCCCAGTTTCACCCAATTTAAGTGAATCTAGGATTTGAATTTTTCGCATTCACTCATCTTTAACAATAGTTATATTGATAGGAATAAAAATGTTTACATGGATCCCGGACCATCCTTTCTTGATGTCATCATCCGTGCTGGACGACTCATTGATCCAACCCAACAAGATCCGGCGGTTCTTCTCGCCGTCGAAGAAGGACTTGGAAGCATAAAACTTGCCGTAATCGTATCTCAACCCCGAATCGCTATCCACCGATCCCTTGTCGGGGACATACGTATCCTTGATGGAGTCATAAGTCCCGACAGTGTAGTAATCGTGCTTAGTGTCGTCCAAGCTCACCTTGAGCACATGCTTAACGTTTGGCCCATTAATGGAGGTGTCCAAGCCAACAGGGACTCGAGTAGAGACTGGGAAAAAATCCGGGCACTCCCACATCCCAGTGTCCTTAGCAGAGTGAAGTGGGTGTTGAGCCTTGGTCCAGCGAACAAAGTCCTTGCTTCTGTACAAAATGGCCAGTCCCCTCCTGTCTCTTTTGCTCCCAATGATCAACCTCCACCTCCCATCAGCGCCCACCCAAGCAGTGGTGGGGTCTCTGAATGAGCTCCCGTTAATCTTGTTCATCTCCGTGGGTGCCATCAGAGGATTGTGGGGTGATTTCACCCACTCAATCAGATACGGGTCGGATAAATTCTTGGGCACCGCCAGGTTTTGGACCTGCTGGTTCTGGGGGTTAATTCCGGTGTAGATGATGGCCGGTTTGTAACCCGGGAGGAAGGTGGCCGAGCCCGACCAGGAGCCGTTGATGTCGGACTTCTGAGACGGGAAGATGGCGGGAACGTGCGGGGTCCAGTTCACGAGGTCCGTCGACGTGGAATGGGCCCAGATGATGTTGCCCCACACCGCGCCTTTCGGGTTGTATTGGTAGAAGAGATGGTACCATCCCTTGTAGTGCATGGGTCCTGCTCAATTCAATCATTTGACTTCACTCACATTGGGGCAAAATATTATTGATGTGAGTATGAAATGGTTGTAAACTTAATTAGATTACAATTTGGAAGAAATGAAGAATTGGATGTTCATAAATTTATGAAAATATGATATCAATTTCGTACATTAAATTTATGGACTAATCTTATTCTATAGTAAGCAATATCGACACAAAGAGACATGTGCAAGAAAGCTTGGACGAGGAAAATTACCATTTGGGTCTGCCGGACCATTGATATTCGAGGCGGAGATTCGGGACACGCGGCGGCAGCAGAAAACAAACAGACAAGAAAAGTAAGTAGCCTTTAGTTGAAGCGGGTGGTACCGCATGAATGCAAATCCAAATCGAAAACCTTAGAGCATGAATCATAGAATTAGGAAAATAAATTGAAAAATGGAGGTTTTCATTAACGACTCATTTTTCACAGCAACAAACATAAAGCATAACGAGAATTATTTCCTCAATCTGTCCTTTTTTATGAACTTTGGTGCTAGGATCTAACAGAGACCTAACGAGATGTACACGGAATTCTCCATCCTTGTCGCACCAGAATCTTATCTTCGAAATCGGCCCCAACATTTCATTGAGGCCAACTTGTGGACGTGAAACTTTTCGAAGGGGGACCGAGACCAACCGAGGTTATGTCGTCCTTGTCTCGATCCTCATTTGGCAACTTAAAATGGGACGGCGGTCCCATCACCTTCCGATGAACAAAACATGAATCCCATGACCATTCTCTTAGACAATTTCCAGATATCTATGTCCACAAGCTAAGGCAAGGAGGATAACGCTAAGCGAGGCGCAATAGGTCATTTTTTCATAGATACTACATAGTGTTTTTTCACTTCTTCCCTGCAGCATTTCGAGGATTCAAGCTAACTAGATATATCTACAATGACATTTTTTTCCGATCAGTTCCCATCCTCTTTTCTTCTGGGTTCTCCCAAAGTTTGACGGACATTACATCACAAGGACTCCAAGAAGCAACACAGAAAGAGAGTGAAGGATAGATTGAGAAGAACCCTTTAAGGCAGAAAATCATAAAATCGTCAAAGGGATCATTCGCCAGAGATCGCAACAAAAACCAAAACCCTTTAACTGTCTAAGGACTCTTATGCCAATGAAGGAGTCGCCCTAGGCGCAAAAAAAAAAAAAAAATAGGACTG
>JANUWG010000535.1:0-11388 GCA_025175695.1 Eugenia klotzschiana
TGAATGACATAAATAGGAAGGTTATGCGGGTCAGTGCTTTGCTCTATAAGTCAAATGTTATCAGTAGCTCCCAATTTCGTTGATCCTTGCATCGGTAAGATTTTTCCAGTTGAAACTGAGAGAAACCTAAAGGAAGTGAACTTGAAGAGACCCCATATATTATCTTTTCTTGGTCTTCATAATGCATTGTGCTAGTCTTGTTGGTCAATTTGTTGTTGAATGTAAGGGGAGCTTCTTCATAGACAAACATCTTGAACACAATGAAAATTATCAATATACTGGTCAAATGATTTTTCTTGTAGAACCTGGTGAAATAAACTAAATCCAAATTTTATTGCTCGACTATTGAACGCCCACCTCTTGTTCCTTCCTATTGTTGAATCTAGTCTCTCTTTATTGTATGGTCTGGAATTGAATGACATCAGCCCTTTCATTTCAGTCACTGCATCCATTTGACAGAAATTTTGGTAACAGGTTGGATTTGTCAATTCATTGGCATTTGCAAAATCTGGGGAGTTCCTTGTGGCAGGAGTTGGACAGGTGGTGCTTTCCTTTACTTCAACTTAATATTGTTTCCCCATGCATAATGTATCGCTCGACTGAAAGGCAACATTGATGACTTAAACATAGTTACCACTGAGGAAAGTATTTATGGAAAGTAATAAAATACTCGAAAGTCTTCTATCATGCCAGGAGTTACTTTTTGGTGCTTCCCAAGTATCATCTCTCTTTTTCAATGTGCTTTAGTTTAGGGATGGCAAACTGGTCAGCTTGAAAATATGGGTCTTTGTATGATGAGCAAAGTAATTGAGTACTAAATGATCGCTTAATCTGTCAATGAAAATGATAAAACAGCCCCTAAATTTCCAAGCTCCCTAATCCCTATTGCACTTATTGATCCACCTTAGTCCCGAAACTTAAGTTCAACCTGATGAAAAGATACTAGAGTTGCATGCTTGCATAATTTCCTACGACACTGGCTGTCCACAAGATTAGAGATGATGAGGACATCCTCTTGATAGAATGTAGCCTCCAAAGCATTCTTGCTATTTGCATAGTGCTAATTTGTCTAATACAGTGAGAGTTCATGATAACGAGTCGGTCAAATTGTCATGGTAGACTATTATTCGATCTGGTGTCTCTTGTTGTATTGATCTCTTTTGTAAGCTGGTCAGTTAATGGAGCCAAGATCTTGAGTCGGAATTGGCCAATTAAAACTTAAAATAGAAGTGTAGCAGCCAACACAAAGATGGGGAATGGGAATAACTGATTTGAGTGTCCATTTTTGTCTGGTTTTTATATTGATAATGAAAATCACATTGTCATACTTCTGTCGCTTTTGAAACTTCATGTCGAACCATTATATTGGGGCAAAATATTGGTTTCTTGGTCTCATATTAGGACTCAATACATTGAAGATGCGAATTAGAAGTTTCTGAGTTTAAGACTACTCAAGCATCCATGGACACACAAGAAGAAAACTCATGCAGTGCACAACTATTTTTGGGGGAGAGGAGGCAAGATAGATGTTTCTAATTACATTTTACAGAGGGGTGATAAAACATGTTCAACTCTTTGCCTAGAAATTTGATGATAAATGTTGAGATCTTTGGGATAAACTGCAGACTTACGTCCTTTGCTTGTTGTTGAATGTCTGATTTATGATGTACCTCTAATGGGATTGGAAATGAGCCTGATTTCTCTTTTTATCCCTTGATACGTCATACTTTATCTCGATGTGAGGTGTCATATGCTTGTCCTTGTGTTTTTTTCAGTTCTCATTACTACGCAGTGGTGTTACTCCTCCCATTATCTGTGTTGCCTATCATGTGGGAGACGTTTTTAAAAAAGGGTTTCTATAAATGAGGGCCTATGTATAAGTATCTCTTTCATTGTCAAAGATAGAAGTCAGTGCCCAATTGGTGTACTAATTTCATGGAGACAGATTGAAAACAATCTTCCTTTATGAGGACATCTAGAAAATGCTGTCGGCTGTTGCTGCCGCTTTCCCTAAAAGGTTTTAAGAACTACTCTGCAAGTTGTCAATGATATGGACAACTTGAACATACTAACTCGGATTTGTTTGTTTCTTCTTCAAAATGCATTTTCATCACTTGTCAAAATCACTAAAAACTATTAGAATCAGGATGGCGTGAAGTTCTGATAACTGTTTTCTAAATCGTCATATTTTTGTGTTACTAACGTCTAGTTCTCCATTTCTTTGGAGCAGGAACCCCGTCTAGGACGGTGGGGGCGTGTACAAGCTGCCTGTAATGGCGTCGCCCTCCAGTCTCTCAAGCTTTCGTAAGGGCAAACATTGGCTCTTCAATTTTGACTGATGAAAGGTTGTCTTGATCTCTGTAATGATTATTCAACTTCTTTGCTGACTTTTACTCTATACGAGCCGTCTGTATCCATAGGTGTTTCATTACATTTTTTGGAAAGAAAGAATCATCCAGAGAGCAAATTTGATGGTCTATTAGGAAAAACTAATGAGGGTATATTAGTTTTCAGAATGTATGGTTTGTTAATGTAACCAAACAGCTAGGTTCAAATCCATTATTCCTCATCAAACAGTGATGAGAGAAGATTAATTCTTCTTGACGCTGTTCCTCATCTTTGTTAACACTTCAAATGGATATTACAAACTTGTGTTAAGAAAATTAACTATTTGTCGTGGTCCTTTTCTTCTTCTTCACGAGTAGTCATGCACGGGTCGAACTCATGATGAAATTCTAGTAGATGATGCTCCACATTCGCTCTTGGCCGAAATTCCATAATTAGATTGAGAAGATTTATTTCTACTGAAAATCTGAAAGCGAGATAAGAAGGGCATTATGAAAATTCGAAGAAAGCATCTACAACTTTATGCGTCCTTGATTCGTTCTTCTTAACAGATGTGACCTTGGGCTGTAGTTTATGACTTTCTTTTGGTCAAAGTAGTGTATGACCTTATGTGTACTCTGCTACAACAGAGCAAGCCAATGTGATTCATATGAGATTGTAATGCAGCAGGAACATGTTGTGTAATAAGCTGTGAATGTCGGATGGGAAGAGCTGGTTAATATGTTCAATGACATCAATCAAAGCTTAAACTTCTGTCATTTGTTCTCGTCGCGCTCGGTGTTAATACGTCTCGTTACATCTGAATGTGCTTCAGTATATTGTTAGAATGGCTCTCTATTCGTAATAAGAAAAGGTTTTGGTGACGTCTCCCCGAGTCTCCGCGAAAGCACCGGCCACCTAGATGCCATCTCAACAAGAATTAAATCCACAATTTAGATTGTCAATCAGAAATTAGTAGGCATACAAAACATTTCTCGTCTTTTACGGTACATCTCTGCTTGCATTGTGCGAATCTATATGTCTATAAATCTGTAGACGTATGTATGTAAAGGTGATGCATCTAGCTATCCCCCATCATTTGAGAACAAATAGAAGATGTGTTTTATATCAGGAGTGATCAATTATTGATCCGGTCCGGTCTAGTCCGGTTCCATCCTAGAACGGTGAAGCGAACGGAGAGATTGATTCTCAATTTTCGGAATTCCAGTCTAATCTAGTTCCCGAACGGTCTAGTGAAACCAGTCTGGGTACACATCACTCCAACAAGAAGCCATAATGCACGAAATTTTTTCACTGCCGACTGGTCCCGGAAAAAGTGCACCAAACAAAAGGAGGAGGGGAAAGTCGCGAAGAGGATTAAGCCTGTCTTTTTGCATCGGTATATTACTTTTGAACTTTGACAAGTACGTGTGATTCTCTGAAATTCGGCGGATATGAAGACGCGTGGAAAGAAGAGGCTGCGCGTTTAGATTAGGGTTTGTATTTTGCGGAGGATGATATTTCCGTAGATAGACCGGCATGATTATTGAGTGCTTGCGAAAATATCATCCTCCGCAGATAGACTGGCATGATTGCACTAAATAGAAGTCAATATAATCCATCACTCTGTGAAAGGGAAATGCGACTTTTCCTCACTTCTAGATAAACAATTTAATACTTGCGAAAATATCATCCTCCGCGGATAGACCGGCATGATTGCACTAAATAGAAGTCAATATAATCCATCACCTTATGAAAGGGAAATGAGTGAAGAATCAAGCACAATCCCACCTCTATAAATAGTTGATGCTAAAGCAACATCTCTTCTCTTCACCCCCCAAACACTTAAACCAAAAGGCACGCATCTGTTCCCAACAGCACTCCATTTTTCTCTTTGATATAATGGCAAATCTTGGCATCTCCAAGACCATCCATATGGTGGTGATGGCCGTCCTTGTGGTGTTTTTCTTGCTCATGTCCACTGAGTTGGTCATTGCCGCCACGGCCGAGTCAGTCCCAGATCTTCAACTCGGTCTGTATTTTGAATTATTTGCTTCACATGTGTGTGTGTGTGTGTGTGTCACGTATTTGTGTGAAATGTTAATCGTACGCTCAAGATCGACATTCGTGCATGCCTTAGTTTCACCGTGGAAATAGCATGCAGACAAGAATTGCACTTTGTGCAAATATGGAATGTTTAAGATGGTACGCTTTTATTCTCCTTGAAAGAGTGTGATGTGCTAGCTTTTTATGTTAATATTCAAACATGTTCACTTACTTAAATTACGCGCTCGTAATTGCTGCATTATTTTTTGTAATTTGATTTCGCATATCAATCTTGATATCGACATTACAATGGCACGCCGCTCTTTATTCGTCACGATAAGCCGCAATTAAAAAAAAAATCAATCCTCAGGCCCATCTGTAAAATAGAATGCTATAATGATGGGTGTTATGAGTGGGCCGCCCGTGTTGAGCTAACCTAGCCCATAACCGGCACAAGTAACTGACAAGGGCGGTTACTTGCTTTTGAACGTGATAAAGAACATTCTCACGTTCTTCAATAGTTCTAGCCACGACTTTCTTTTCTGACTGAGAAAAAGGAATAGAGAAAAACAATCAAGGTATGTTCCGAAGCGTGACATACCCATTTCGATCGGTGATTCAAGAATTTTCTGGGCATACTTTTCATGTTCCTCGTATGTAGTTTATGGAATTCGTTTCCAACAGACACATTCTCTACAAAGTGGAAGGCTGCATGCAGAGTTTTGCCCATATTTTATGAAAATAATTTGTGCATCTCCCAACTTTGGTAAAATAAAATAGATAAGAATTTCGTTTCTCTTGACTCATCATCGCATGTGCAGGACGCAGGCTGCTCCAGGATGGCTACAATACCACCGGACGAGGAGGGTACAACTGATGAATTCCTTTGATGATGTCAGTATAAGATGGTAATAAACAACATTGTAATGGGTCTATAATTATAACAATAAAACGCCCCGGTTTGTTATGTTTGTAATTTATCTTGTACTGGCGATGAGGAAAAATGGCCTCTCGTTAGCGTCGTAATTTGTGATTGGTGTGAATTTATCCTCCTCCAGTCAGTCGATTAGCGGTCGCATCACGTTGTGTATCACTGATTATGGATGGCAAAACTTACTCACAAGAATGCTGCCTGAGCAGCATCTATGGATATGATTAGAAACTCTCCATCGATGAATAATTCAATAAGATCAAACAAGGGATTTAGGTTGTTTCGGTATATTGTGCTACAACCTAAATTATTTTTCCAGCCGCCAAAAAAAAGGAAAGGAAAAGAAGAAAAAAAAAGAGAAAGAGGAAAAAGAAGGAAAGAAAAGGAAAATTCGCATTTTCGCAAGCTTTCCAAAGAGTCCTCCTCTTGCTGATTCATGACCACGCCCCTCTCTCTCTCTCTCTCCCTCGTCCTTGTTTCACTTGCCAAAATTCGTCAAAGCATACGAAAAAGAAGTGGCACGCATTATTTTCCCAAACACATAATTTTAAATGGCATATAAAGTGCATGCTTTAGAGATTGCTCAACCTACCTATTCTAACAGTTTGATAATACTGTTACTTATTTCTTACCACACGATCTCCCAATCAATTGAGTGATTTAAGCAAAACGCGCGATAATGATGTGTTGATCTACGATTGAGATTGTACCGCTCCCGACAATACTATTAAGAAAGCATTTCCCATTCGCATGTGTCTCTTGACACGTTGTAGTCTATCCATTGTTGGCATTCTATGTCACGGTTATCATATGGTATAATACCGTAAACTAATCATTTTAATCATATCATTACAAATATGCTATGGGTTCACTTATTGAATACACTCCTATTGATCGGGGTTGCGAAGCACTGGGAACTCTTGGATGTACTCATGGAAGTACATAAAACTTTTCTATATATCCATGGGAAACAAGTCAAACATTTGTGAAAAATGTGCGTTTTGAGGCCTCTAACATTGCATCCATCCTCACTACTGCATGTCTATACTAAAAAAACAAATGCTTGCCGGTTGTTATCAGAAGAATACGATGTTTACTAAGCAGCAAAACAAAGGAAATCAAATTCAGTGTCATTGGAAACAATGTTATTTGCGAGCTTTGGTGATGAACCAATCAGCATACATATCAGGAATTTCGTTCATGACCGTACAAGTCCATACTCAAACAACAAAAGAAATAATGCCGAAAATTCGAAGAACTTTGATTTCACTTTTTATCTTTTGTGAAAAAAGAGGAAAAATGGCACATTCGAATTGATACCAAACAATCGAGAAAAAGTTACTAAGGTAAAAAACAATCGAGAATAAGTTGCTGTGGATGGAACGAACATGAGATTCAACTTCCTCCGACGAACAACGGCCCTTCTTATGTTTCCTGTAGTAGGAGGGGTCGGGAAAGGCTTCTTCCGAGGAATGAAGGTTTTTGGTACCTTAAACCTGCGAAGATAGTTACAATATGTGGTCAAGAAGAACGATAACGATGGATTAGAAAACATCAAACAATCAACGTATATCACATGCCAAGAAGTTCACGTGGCTGTGCGCATGAATTTTGTGCGTATCAGAAAGAGTTTTTAGCATCAAAGTAGTTTTAGATTTGAAAGAGCGAAACCCCCTTAAGTTCCTTTCTCTGCAGTATTTTCGAACAAGTTCATCAGACAGCGAACGTTCTTCTTTTGCAGCTCCAAGTTCATGGCTTTGATCAGACCATAGCCATTTCTCTTCCCCACGAGTACAGGCATGCAACAACCACCTCAGCCGGTCGAGCTTCAGGCATTCCCACAATGACGATTCCGGCGGCTCCTGGATGTCGTAAAAGTATTGCCTCCACCTATGTTCTGAAACATTTTTGGCTCATGCTATTTCTGCCCTCAATCGACACGTGGTCAGCACTCCCGATACGTAGTTACACTTGAGTCCAGCATTCCAACAAGCTCTTTTGATTGCATTGCGTTAATTTTAAATATTTTCAATAAATTAGGAGTGGAAACGTAAATTTATCAAAAATTTATATACTTAAGTCATATATCCAGCAACTCCAAAATTAATATACTTAGTCGGCCCCAAAAGACCTAATTGTGAATCCTAACAGAAAAAGAAGAAGAAATCCACCGCTGATATTTTTATAAATACATAATAATTTATCATATATATATAAAAATACATATTTAATATATAATGTGTCGAAATTCTCTATTTTTTTCGAATAACATGTCGGCGTGTCATGTCGTGTCGCCTAGCAATATCGATGCTACTTAGATCGCTCGTACTAAGAGTCACGGAACTATATGTCCATTTAATTACATAATCAACTTTTACAAAAAAAAAAAAAAGTTGGACAAAAAAAGAGTTTTATTGAAAAGTGATTTATACGATCGCACCAATTTCTAATTAAGGGGAAAAAAACAAAAGGAAAGAGAGGCGCGGGCGAAGCCTGTGGAGATTTTGGAGCGACGTTGGGCCACGGAAAGGACGGAACTGCACCGCATCGCTCCACTCAGACGCACTCCGCCTCCGATCTCCGCCGTCGCTGATCGCCTCTCTGTCCCCGTCGTCAGCCAGCTCGGAAGACAATGGCGAGCCGATACTGGGTGGTGTCGCTTCCGGTGCAGGGCTCCATGTCCGCCTCTTCTCTTTGGAACCGTGTGCAGGAGCAGATCTCCAGGCACCCTCTCTACCGGGTATTCCTCTTCTTATTCTTCTTCTTCTTGGAGATCCGACGCCGAGACCTTGCTCATTTCCCCTTCCCCGATCTTTGTTGAATCCTTCGAAGCTGATCCCGCCCGATTCTGCAGTTCAATATACCCAATCTCCGCGTGGGAACCCTAGGCTCTCTCCCCTCGCTCTCAGCGACGGTCTCTCAAAGGTGATTCTTCTTTTCGTTTTTCGCGGCCTGCGTGTTTTTGGTTGTCTAGTTTTGGATTGATTTTGTCGGTTAGTCTTCGCGGTCATTGCAACCCATTGGAATTTAAGGATTCTGAGCTGTTTATTTGCTGATTTCTTCGGTAGGGTGGGTAATTGGGTATATGGGTTGTTGGATGAATGCGCAGTCGAATAGCTTCGTGGAAGGCGTGTCGCACAAGATCAGGCGTCAGATCGAGGATTTGGAGAGGGTGTCGGGTGTGGAGAGCAGTTCTCTTACGGTGGATGGTGTGCCGGTTGATTCTTACCTCACAAGGTATGTGTTAGTTCTTAGTTGTATCATAGTTCTCACTTGCGTCACTCTTCTGGAATATTAGTAGTATCTTAGAAATAGGTGGCCGTGTTCGGTTAGGAATTCAATTTCGGGCCTTTTGGGGAAATGGAGGAACCTAACATCTTATCATTGCTTTATGTAATTCTTTTGTTTACCTTTTAGCATGTAGAAGTAATCTTTCTGTCAGGAACTGAGCCTTGATCTTGCATGGAAGGTTTGTCTGGGATGATGCCAAGTACCCTACGATGTCTCCCTTGAGGGAGATTGTTGACACAATTCAGGGACAAGTCGCGAAGATTGAAGATGATCTAAAGGTAAATCTTCCTTTTGATTTTCATGTTTAGTATATGTACTTGTTATCTGTTGATGCCTTGCTTAGCTGAATGAGGTAGTTGGTCCATGTGAGGGAGAAGTAGTTTTGCTTCTGTTTGCATAGAAGTTTTTCTTGATAGTCGAGCTAAGGGAGAGTATTAGGCATGACAGTATTCATGTGATGAACATAGCGGAGCGAATAAAGGTGCATTGGTTGATAATGATGTTGTTGTTGCTGCTGCAAAAGGTCAGCTTAGCAACTGTTGGTGATCATACATCAAATTTGACCATTGCCTGTTAGTTCATTGGGTCTTAAAGCTCTCGCTTGTATGTTAGGTTTGCATTGCTGAGTATAACAATGTGCGGAGTCAGCTCAACGCTATCAATAGAAAGCAGAGTTGAAGGTAAAACTATTATCCCAGTTCTGATTGGACTGCAGCATTAATGCTTCCATTACTCATTGCTTAGTTACTTCTCTCTATACTTCAGCTTAGCTGTCCATGATCTTTCAAATCTGGTCAAACCTGAGGATATTGTCATGTCAGAAAACCTGATAACTCTCCTCGCAGTAGTACCTAAATACCCGCAGAAGGATTGGTTGTTAAGCTATGAAACTTTGACAAGCTATATGTGGTAAGCTTTTCTTTTATCTCTACATTATCACTCCGTGTGCTTTGGCACTGCCCCAGTATTATGATAAGTGCTACCTCTGTTGCATGTAATGTGTTGCCAGGATAACATCTGCAATTCTCTGCCCTACTTTCTTCCTGCTTTGTCTTGCTAATTCTATGATCATTCAGGTCCCCAGATCCTCAAAGAAGTTGTATGAGGATAACGAATACGCTCTTTACACCGTCACGCCCTTTGGCGGAGTTGCTGATAACTTTCGGACTAGTTCTCGGGAAAGAGGTTGTCAGGTGTGCCTCCCAATTGCACTGGCTTTTTCAGATGAATGAGCCCTGAAAAAGTGACCAAACTCAACAACAGTTGGCCTCAACTTGCATATTTCTAGATTTTTTCTTTTTGTATTTTCTTTCAGCTAAAGATTGTTCTCTCCTGACCATACTTTGTTCTTCTTGAGCATTTAAGTGCATTCGACAAAGATATGCTTATTGTTTGAATGGATCGGAGATCTAACTGATCCATCTTATGTTGCCATGTAGATTCGTGACTTTGAATACAATTCGGAGGCGCAAGAGAGCAGGAAGCAGGAGTTGGAGAGGTTGATGCAGGATCAGGAGAATCTTAGAAGCTCTCTTTTGCAATGGTGCTATACCAGTTATGGAGAGGTATTTTTTTGTTATTCTTGATCTTGAAGCTGGGATTCTAATCTTGAAGGGAAATATACATCTGCTGTCCATCATGCAAAGCATCAGCCCGTGGTTGGACTCCAGTGCACTATTAAAACTGGGGAAGGCATGTAAAATGATGACTGTATTGAGATAACTTACGATATCCTGATGGGAGATTTCTTACGTTCTTTATATTTCATATTTGCTCGAAAAGTGAGGATGAGAGGTTACCAGTGTTATATGGCCTCTATTTTAAAGGAAGTGCACTTTTCCCACGACAATAATGTTAAAGCATTACTTAATTCTTTTTCATTGTTTATGTTGCAGAGATTACATTATGTTGCTGTCGTATCTGTCTGTTAATTGCAATACAAGTGCAATGTACCATTTCAGTTGCTCTATTTTGCTTTGGCATACTTGTTATTGTATGTGTTGCTTAACTGTAGGTTTTCAGTTCGTGGATGCACTTCTGTGCTGTACGCGTCTTTGCCGAGAGTATCTTGCGATATGGTTTGCCACCATCTTTCTTGGTGAGCTTAATGCCATAATCGGTCCCTTACTGCCATTGCTTTCTTTATATATGGTTGACTTTTTAGCGTGATTTGTTGATGCGATTTCAGGCATGTGTTCTTGCTCCATCAGTGAAAAGTGAGAAAAAAGTCCGTTCAATGCTTGAAGGCTTGTGCGACAATACAAACAGGCAAGTCAAACATAAAAAGCTTTACTTCATTTTAAACAGATGATTAAATTTGTATTGCATCATGTTTGGCTGATAAAATCTAGTGCCTAGATAGTATTCATTACTTGCTTGAATTGGTTCTTTGCAATGGTCAAAAGCGTAGACTATTCATGGCCAAAAAAGACAAGCGCAGACTATTGCATCGTCAATGATGGATATCGCACTCCTGGTCTGTAAAGTTTAGGCTTAAGTGATTGTGGTGCTATTTCACAATTGACTTCTGGCAAGACCTATACGAGTTTCCCTTCTTTTCCTTAAATGTGGGAGTCGCTATTAAACCACTTCCAAGAGCAATCTTCTGTGGAAGTTTGATCTTGTTAATGAATTTGCGGACCTTGGTGGCAGACATGGCACCCCAATCCTTCCAGAATTTGTTGATTGTAGGTCTGCTTTTTAACTTTCTTCCCCTAAACTCAAATTTCTCGTTCTTCTCTTGTTATAGCTGGTCTTTCTTTGTCAATCTCTGTAACTGGTGTCGCTTTGCTCTC
>JANUWG010000536.1:0-11386 GCA_025175695.1 Eugenia klotzschiana
ACCTAAACATGAAGAAATTTCTTTTATTGTGTTTGTTGGTGTTGATGGGGAGTGGAAGAAGCATGGGGTGCTTGGAAGAAGAGAAGAATGCGCTGCTCAAGATTAAGGCCGCCTTCAATCGCCAGAATGAGTCTTCTCTCCCGTCCTGGCGAGCCGGCGATGGTGACTGTTGTGGCTGGAAAGAGGTTGAGTGCGATCGCATCACTTCACGGGTCGCTGCACTTTATCTGAACCATAGATGGAATGGGCTATTGCCATTGCATTGGGTTATTGACGCGTCTTTATTCCTTCCTCTGGAGGACCTTCAAGTGTTGGATTTGAGCGGAAATTCTCTCTCAGGTGCATCTCTCTCTCTGTTATTTGTTTCTTTTTCTCTTTTTACAAAGTATGTTTATAAGTAAGTAATCGTTTACTTATCGTAAATCATATGAGGGTGCTACATACTACAAATTGGATCGAGTGATGGTTACCACTTCCAATCATCTATATTTATCTGGACGCATGAGCTCGTTCTGAGTTGGAGAAGGCAAATGGTTCCAAAATCCGAGCCACTCCACCTACATGCATCCAGACATGAAAGAAAGATAGAAAACTTGGTGCTTCAGTCTATTTAGACATGGAAAGTCAAATAACGCATCCAACACATATAGACATAAATGAAAAAAAGAAAATAAATGACACGTCGATTATATTTATGTGATTTAGTTGATGTGACTGGGTACATCTTCGAGAAAAAACAAAAGGAGATTCCGTCACAAATTGAGAGATACAACGAAAATTGCAAATAATACACAACTATCTCTAGATTATTGAGATCCTCTATATTCATGATAATTATAAATTTTCTCTCTTGAAACACCTAAACACAAGGACCATTTGACGGTCCAAATTGATTTTCCATTTCCTTTTCCTCCTGCTTTTCATTATTTTTTCTTTTCTTTTTCTTTTCGCTTTTTCTACTTTCCCCCTTCTCTTTCAATCGGGGAAATTATCAATTCAGCTTTAGAATTTTTAATTCTGCCTATGTAGTCTTAAATCTTTGTGAGAAATTCCATTAGTCTTTTTTGCCAATTGTAGCTGAAAATTACCATGCGGAGGTCTTGCCATTGCCTGCCTTCATAAGTGATCCGGCTGGTGATTTGACATATAATGCAACTCTTGAGAAATGACGTGTTTCGCATACTTTCTTAGATTTTTTTTCTTCTTTTTCTTTTTCTTTTCTTTACTTTTCCGTGCTACTGTTCATCTTCTTCCTTAGAGAGCTGAGACCACCTAGTCGCTCCATCTCCGCAAATAATCTTTTATTTGTTTCTTATAGGCGAGTCTTTTTGAGTTTCTGCTCATTAATGTCCCGCAAGATGTTGCGCCCTGTATTAGGTGACTCGATTGGTCATTTCAAACTCTATGCTTGTGTTTTCTTCAACCCCTTGGCTTGAGAGCGCGAAACTATTGTTTCAAAACTCCTCACTCTCTGCTCTAAAAATCTTGCTAATTTTAGCTACCACCTGAAAAGTTTATCTTTTCCTTTCCCCCTTCAGCTAAGGCAAGCGTCTTGCCGTCCTTCAACGTTGTTGTTTATTGTTTCCTCTTCTCTTGTTGAGTTCCTTTCATTAGCGAGTGGTGAAAGTTTGGTACATGGCTTTCTTCACTCACAAATGCACCTTCAGAGAGCTCTGGTTTTCGTATTTTTCTTCTGTCGCGGCTGATGAAACTAAGACGAACGGCCACTCCTCCTAGATGGCCGTTGAGTTTGCAGCCGTTGAGATCCCGACAAACTCAATGGCCATAGACCGAGCCTCCATATCTGGAGCCACCATGGACGATGAATAGGAACCCTCTAAGGAAGAAGAGGACCAATAGCGTGGAAAATGAAAGGAAAGAAAAAATTAAAGATAAGAAAAAAGGAAGAAAAGGAAAGGAAAAAACAGAAAAAACATAAAATTATGCGAAAACGATGTTGTTTCGTCAAGAATTAAGGTCATTCGTGACTTGACGTCACATCAGCAATTTTTTTTGTAGTAATAGCCAAAAGGATTAGATTGGACTTTTGTATAAAGGTATATAGTCAAATTGACAAATTTAAAGAATTTAGGATTAACTGATATCTGTAAAAAAATCAAGATTAATTTGATAATTATCACTTTTTAGTCTCTGTTTGCTCTCACTTCTTCTCTCACGTACAAACCCACCATGGACCCTTGAGCGGGCCACCGTTTTGCGAGGAGGTGTTGACCTCACACGAGCAAGCCAAAACTAAAGTTTATTGGTCGAATACGAGCCACGACAATGTGATGCATGTTGACACGTGATAATCACAAATATGACGTGGGAAGCACACAATTATCTCAGCTTCGCTAGTTAACTAAATATAATAAACACTGTTATAGGTAAAAGCTACTTGTTTACAAAGTCATGTCACACAGACCTTTTTTATGCTTGGATATATCGGACCAAACTGTATTCTGCCTTTAATTCAATTCTTCTCATCATGAACATATGTTTATATCGATATATTGACGATTGTTAGATATATGATAATTATGGATGATTAACTAACCAGTGTATACATGGATCTTTTTATAATCAGAATTAAACGGGACGTTATACTTGAAGAAATTGAAGAGGCTAGATCTATCTGACAATTACCTGCGACGAGTCCCCTCATTGTACAAGCAAACTTCAGTGGAGGCCCAAAATTTGTCTTCCATTCAGCTTGAAGGTACACGTAAAATAGAAGACCATGCCTTGATATATAAAGTTCAGTTTTGAGAACCTTTTGTCAATCTCAGGTGTGAATCTGGAGGTGCTGGACCTTTGGGGTAACAACTTGGTGAATGATGCCCTCACGGACATTACGAGGATAACAACTCTTAGGGGCTTAGACATCACTTTCTGTGGACTGAATGTATCAAAGTTACCGGAAGGTACTTTTCTGAAAATCCTTTCGTTTATCACCTTTTTAAGATAAGCTTGTCTTGAAGATAGAAGCCATGACTGCATTCTATTTGACGTCCTCTAGATCATATTTTGGCCGCGCGTTTCCTTCAAGTAAGTTCTAAATTAGTGATATGCTATAGTTGTTTGACTTATGCTTGAAGTTGGAAGGATTTAGTTAAATCCCATAAATAAACCCGCGTCCTGCTCAATGTCTTTAATCGTGGATTCACGATGTCGGTGATCCCTAAACGTTTGGTCATCTTCAATTTAATCCCTGATATTGAAGATTGAAGTTTGGGCCCCTTGCTTTTACTTTTGTGCAGCTTCTTTTCCCGGCAAATGTGAAGAATAGTGTGATGACATGACAGATGCAATGAGTTATTGCTAAAAAGATATAAACAGTCTGAAATAACAACATGCGAAAGGCGCTTAAATATTGTATAACCACTTTACATGCAAAAGTTCAGGAATCAAAATCAAACAATGCTTGAAGTTTATATTTTAAACGACAATGGTGATCTTAGTAGTTTATCAAGAAAACAATTTCTAATAATAGTTAATCACATGATTAAAATTTACTTATTAAATAAGTTTTAACTTTTTCATTTAAATCTTCTTAGTAAATAAGTTTTAAATTTTTGGTTTGTCATTGAAGATTTTATATCTTATTTGAATAATTTTCACTTAATAAGTAATCTTTCACTTATCTACCATTTCATATAATGCTCATCATGTGGCAATTCACTTCGACTTAAAGCATTGTCTTATTAGCTTGTCATCAACAAACTTTTATTTTTAATGAGTTCAAGTTTAAAAAATAAGTATAGAGAGAAAGTACCTCGAAAATCTTTTCCGGGATGTATCTTTTTCTGACTTTTATCTCTCTTTCATGTTAAATTTGAAAAAAAAAAGTATATAATGACAATATGCGAATGAAGTGACATGTGCATCAATTAAGGAGAAAATTTGCCACATGGGATGCATTCGGCCAACATGTCCTAAACTATCGATTTGTTATTCTTGAAATGTATATCTCTTTAGGCTTAATATGAAAATCACAAATAAAGATAAAAATATCTTCAAATGAGTTATGTTATTCCAAGATTATCTCGTTCAATATCTATCTCTCATTGATTTCAAGATTGAAAAATCCGAATAAACATAAAATATCTCAAACTACGTAACTTATTCATTTAATCTAAAATTTAAATTAGAAAGAGAAGTATATCTTATTGCATGAATAATATTCATATTTGGTGGCATTACCTATTCAAGGGAATTCATGAATACATGGTTTATCTAGTTTTTAAAATTAAATTAAAATAATTCGAGTGGCAGTTTATTATATTTCTTATTTTATGTAATATTCTCTAAGTATAAATAATACAATAAGATTAATTTCTTAAAAATCAGAAAAAAAAATTGACTTACCTCACACACGATTTGAAATTGACTTACAAAAAATAAAAATGGAAAGAAACTTATACAAAGTCCACTTAATTTGAAAGTGAGTTTTACGTAAATTAGGCTTCATTGGTACAATTCAGGTAAGATTTAATTCATGGATAATGAGAAAATGATATCGAGGTTCGACTTAGGTGAATGAAAATCACATTTAAAGACTACGACATTAATAGGGAAATCCACATAATTATAATAAAAATTAGATTGAATTTGTGAAGAAGATAATAGTATTACTCTTTATATTATTGTTCTGTTATACGTCAATTTAGCTAAAGTTTTCAGTTAAAACTTTTCTCCCACGTTTTGTTTGTCCAATTTAACGAATGTTTTTAGTTGGTGCATTTCATACACAATGAGTGACACATCTTATGATGGATAAAGTTTTATCCATTCTCGAGGCAAACCATGATCTCTGAGGTTTTAATGATACTAGTACAACTTAGGATACTCATAGTTGCGGTGTACGCTTGAGCAGGCTTGTGCCGATTGAGGAACCTTGAAGAGTTGTATATTGAAGGTAATGGATTTTGGGGTCCTCTTCCTTCGTGCTTCTGCAATATGACCTCACTCCATGCGCTTGATGTGTCACATAACAATTTTAGCGGGGCTATTCCTTCATGTGTCCTCCATAATCTCAAGTCACTTGAATATATTGACTTCTCTGGAAATGCCTTTGAAGGCTCACTTTCGCTTGCTTCCCTGGCCAATACTTCTAACCTTACGGTATTCCACCTCGTCAACAACCGTAATCATCTGGAAGTAAATACAGAAGACCCCACTTTGTTTCCTTCATTTCAACTGAAGGTGTTTGGTTTATCAGAGTGTGAGCTCAACAGAGACGCAAATGGCGTAATTCCCAGCTTTCTGAAAGAACAATATGACTTGAGAGTTGTTCGGCTCAGCCACAATGGAATGTCAGGAAATTTCCCAAGTTGGCTATTGGACAACAATGTAAATCTAACAGAGCTAGAACTCAGAGGCAACAATTTGTCAGGTGCTTTTCATTTGCCTTCCAATTTGAATCTTGACAGCATGATGCTTTTCGATGTGTCAGCTAATATTATTGACGGAGAGCTTCCATCTTGGATTGGTCCTGTCCTTCCGAATTTGAAATATTTGAACCTGTCACACAACTTATTCAAAGGTAGAATCCCTTCCTCCATGGGCAATTTGAAACTACTCCGATTATTGGACCTATCAAATAACGGCTTCACAGGAGAGATACCAGAGCCACTGGCTAAAGATCATACATCACTTTCTATATTGAAACTGTCAAGCAACAATTTGCAAGGACAAATGCTACCGAGGTATTCTAACTTGTCAAAGTTGACGCATCTGTATCTGGATAGCAATCGTTTCACAGGGGACATATCATCTAGCATATTAAATAGCTCCTCCTTGCAAGTTTTGGATGTAACTAACAATTCTCTATCTGGAAAACTTCCTAATTGGATTGGAGATATTGAACACTTGGAAATGCTTATACTGTCAGGTAATTTATTGAGGGGTCCATTACCATTGAGCTTTTGCAACTTACGTTATCTCGTTTTTTTAGACCTCTCACGTAACAACCTTGGGCCGAATATACCCCCTTGTGCCAATGTTACACTAATGAGGTATGTGCATTTATCAAATGACAAGCTCACTGGGCATTTTCCTGAGTTTCTTTTTGGAGCTTCATCGGTTGTCACTTTGGATCTAAGACGCAATGCATTGTCTGGTGAGATCCCTAGTTGGATCAGTTCACTCAGGAACTTGAAGGTTCTTCTATTGCAAGGAAACAACTTTGAAGGTTCAATCCCTCTGGATCTGTGTCTATTGAAAAATATGAGCATATTGGATCTCTCCAATAATAGTCTTTCTGGACAAATTCCTTCATGTTTGAAAGATTTGACATTTGGAAACCATGGAGTACATATGGATGCGTTTGCTACCTCGCATGGTTGGTTTTTTGCTAGGTCAGGCTCCTATATGGGCAGATTTGCTTTAGGGTATCCGTTTGGTGATTTGTACACAATTGTTGATACGGCTGAATTAGAAGAAGTGAACTTCATGACAAAGAGTAGGTTGGAATCTTATAAGGGCAACATACTAGAACTAATGTCGGGAATGGATCTCTCGCAGAACAATTTGACGGGTTTTATTCCTCCAGAGGTCGGCCACTTGAGTGAGCTTCGAGCCTTGAACCTGTCACACAATCGGCTGACGGGACCGATCCCGGAAATGTTTTCCAATTTGAAGAATGTAGAGAGCTTGGACCTGTCCTACAACAGCTTAACCGGCCTCATACCTCCGCAATTAACCGAGCTCTACGCCCTGTCAAATTTTAGAGTGGGTCATAACAACTTGTCAGGCAGGACACCAGACCGGAAAAATCAATTTGGAACTTTCAGTGAAGATAGTTATGAAGGTAACCCTCTTCTTTGTGGGACACCATTAGCAAGCTGTGATGACTCCCCGCCCTCTTTTAATCACACGAGGGAGGATGACCCTTGGAGAGAAGCCTTTTTGTGGAGTTTTGCAGGATCATATGTTGTGGCGTTCCTTGGCGTGGTTCTTTTTCTCTACCTACACCCCTACTATCGGTACATGCTGTTTGAGCTTGTTCGTAAGCTTATCCCATCATTTCCCTATTAGAGATCGTTCTCATACTTCATGTAATAGGATTGTAAGCGTTTGAGTCTTTATTTTGCATTTTGAACGCTTGACTCGTATGAGTGTTCGTATTGTATTCCTTGTCTTGCCAATTTGAATATTAGGAGATTCTGATATGGATGTGAATCGAAAGAAAACAGTTTGTTCAACACTGAAATGATCCAGCATTGACAGATTCCTCTAAATGTTAGCCAAGATGTGAAATATCTGGTGTTTACCAACCGGCGTTTAGCGTCTCAAGACAAGATCCTACTAGCATGAAGGATTGGGCGTGGAAAAATTGCTCCAATTCGACAATAAAGGCATGCATTGCAGGACCACTGCTCTGCAGCGTGAGCCCTCCTCTGAACTCACTCCTTCATGAAGATTTGTAGCAAGAGAAGTAAGCTTACCAAATACTTAATGCAAAATTTTACGAGCGACTGTCTTCTGCATATGTATCAGGATCAATGATTGTGCCTACGTTTCTTTTCCAATCACCTCAATGTCGTGTTCCAGCTAAACCAAAATATAATATTTGTCAAGGGTCGACCCAATCACACCTTCTAACCCGAAGAAATCTATGTCGACCTAAATTGATAGCCATTTGGGAAAAAAAAAAAAGAAAAAACAGAGCACATTATGCTGAGCTACATATATGGCGGATACTGAATCAGGCAATGACGCAATGCAACAGTTCAACAGAAAAACATGAAGTGTTCTTCGCTAGTGCTGTGCAAGTGGAATTCAATGGTTGTTGATACTGACTATTGGAAGATAATGAGAATCTCATCGAGTTAAAACTCACTGGCAACAACTTGTCGGGTGCTTTTCATTTGCCATTAAAGTCGAATCTTGTCCATATGTGTTGGTTCAATGCATCTGCCAAACAGGATCGCAGGAGCGCTTCCATCTCATATTAATTCCGTCCTTCCGAATTTGCTGTACCTTAACCTGACAAGTTTAACTCCATAGCAGGTAGAATCCCTCCTTCGATAGGCAATGTGAAATTGTTGACGACCATAGATTTGTCGAATAATGGCTTCGCAGGGAGATGCCGGAGCCAGTGGCCATAGGTTGTCTCACTATCCGCACTGTAACTGTCAAGCAACAACTTGGGTGGCCGGAGGCTACCAAGAAGTACTAACTTGACGAGGTTGAAATCTTTGTGTCTGGAAGACAATCAATTCACTGATTCTTCTTTGGGATATAGCAGCATGACTCCCGGAATGAAGCCTCGCTGAAGTTGCAAAATTAGATCAACTGAGTTTCTTTTCTTACTAACAATGGCTCCTTCTTGGACTTCCAAATTCTCCATGGCTCGCGCTTCTTTCAGGCATTTTTTTTTTATTTATTGTATCACAGAGCTTTGATAGATGCAGAGATTACAAAGGGGCTAAAGCAAGTTCCATGTCTGCAAATTCTACCCACTTACATCTGTTGCTTTTCCCGAACCCTATTAGATAGAGACTCTTAGTAGTTCTACATGTCGTATTGATTCATAATTTAACTTCCTAAAATTCACCACACAAAGCACAAAATGCTTCACCATCCTCCTGTTCTAGCTTCTTTCTGTCGTGTAGACAACGATACAGTGCTTAATAGTAGAACTACTACAGCACAGAATAAGATGAAAGCAGCAAAGATTATCACCCACTTATGATCACATTGTAAATCACATCATCCATGGAAAACCAGAAAAATTACAACAAATACAATCAGCATTCCGCTTCTTTTTTAAATGGAGAGGCATCTCCTCTGTCCTGGAGCGCCATCTCTTCTTTAGGCTCTTTGATTTGGGGCGTACGCACGTACTAACAACATAATATCACGAAACCCCATCAAATTGCTCGCACTCGGTTCAACCGAAATGAATCGAATTTTGACTAATTTGTGTATTGTTACACAGTTCTATCGCACCCGACTCCATCTCGCCACTGTAAGAGCAACAGTGTAGCGCCATAATGAGCCAACGCACCCATGATCACGAAAACGTGAAATATCTGATGGCTGTGACCAGCAAGGTCGAACCAACCGGGTTTTAGCCTCTAAGGAATCCTGCTAACATAAAACAAAGTACCTGTAATGTAAGACAGTGCCATGGCCAGCTCATAAGCGAGCGTGATTGGCCGCTGCGGATTGCCCCAATTCACAATGCAAGCATGGATCGCCGGTATGATACCGAAAAACCCCATGGACAAGAAGAGCATCGCCCGAAACGCCCGGAATTTCCCAGAAGAAAGAGAAGGGGCGAGCAGCGTCACGACGGTGAACATCCCCATTACCGTTATACCGTCAAGGTAGATCAGTTGCCAATGGGGCTCGCACTGGAAAATATAGTAGATTGGGGGGAAGAATGAGGTGATGATCATGACCATGACCATGATGCCGACGTAGTCCATCCGCAGCAGCTGGATGTTCAAGCATTGCGAGTGGCATGAGAAAAGGTGGCAAATGCTGCTCGAGAGGAGGCAGAACATTTATCCAACTAAGAAGACGAAGAACGGCCACCGTGTCGCTGCTGGTTGGAGTGAATCGATCTTCATTTCTTCTTCTGTTATCTGATTCAAGTTCACCAAAGAATTTGTACCCTGAAAACTATGCTGTGTCAGATGCATCTTCAAAAGCGTGTTCTTTTCATAAGTCGAATGAAACATCGTTGTGGCGCCACTCACCAAAAGCAATTCCTTTGAGTAAGAGATATTAGTTCCTGCACTAGTAGAGTTTGACCTGCACAGGTGGATTTGCATATCAAGCCATTGCATAATCTATGGCACTACTAGTCTGATCCAATCTTCGGATCATAATCTATAGAAAATGGTTCAATCCTGTCTGCCGAAGGGACAGAGTAGGCCAAAATGGTGAAAGTTATTCATCTGTGGCACCTGCAATGTCGATGCAGCACCAGAAGAAAATGAAGGCTTTAAATGGCAACTTTGGTTGCCGGTCGCAAGAAAGGCCGGCAACGAAAATGGCCGGTTGCTCGGCATGGTAACAACCACGGATATCCCAATACTAAATTGACTTGTACATACTAGAAGCGCCGTTCTGCTAATAAACAGGTGGGAAAAATCTAAGCCATTGTGACTGCGAAATCGACAGTTTTAAGCTGGTTACGGAGGATTTGACAAAAAAACAGGGTAATCCAAACATCTTCACCGAATGAGCAATTTAGCAAGCTCTCTAGTGAGTTTTAACTTGCACCTCCAAGCCTCATCTTAGATTATACTTGATACGGTGAAGCCGAGCTATGATAATCGACACCGATCGAGCTGCTACTGTCGAATTCCTCACTATATATCTGTACAGTTACGATTCAAACACCACCACAGAAATTATGGGTTCCCTCCGGTATCGTCGAGTCGGGCCGACTTGCTAATTACAAACATCCATAAATCAAAACTCACGAAAATGTGCAGGCTAGTATAGGATTGAATAGTAAAAAAAACACACCTTGAGAGCAAGCCGAGAAGATCCGCAACCAGAGGCACGTCCACAAAATTGGCCACCGTCAATCCCAGAAACACCAGAAACCCAATCAAATGCCTGCTCGCCATCACACACAGGACGCAAAAAGAGATCAACACAAATCACAAACCAAAAGCATAAGATAAAAATTAGCTCAAGAAGAAAAAATATGAACAAAGATGGCCTCGCGTGAAAAAGTACAAATCGAACTAAAAGCCCATCATTCGTCCTTACGTCCAAACGCTGAGCGTCTCGTTGTGCCAGCGGAACAAGCTGCGGGCGGCCTCGGCGAGCGGCCAGTTGGCGCGGTAGTGGCCGAGGATGAACTCGTTGTCCTTCATGTACTCCGGCAATTCATCGAACTTCACCAGCCTCTTCTCGAACCTCCCCTCTCTCTTCTTCTTCGCCGCCGCCGCGCCGCCCTCCTTCTCCTCCGCCTCGAGCCTATCGGTTTCCATCTCGCGTCCGCTCCGGCGACGGCGATTCGGCTGCTGCTGGTGATGCCGACGGTCGCTTCCGCTCATTGGCCTCCAGGTTCGAGCTCGACGCCTTCCGCCGGAGATCGGAGCGGGTGATTTTCCGGCGAGTGCTCCGGTGGATATTTCTACTACTTCCAGACGGCCTCGGGGCTCTTGCTGGTCTCTCTTTCATCTCGGGGGCTCTGATTCGAATGTATATATAGCCTCAGGCCAGTGGGAGAGATGAAAAGTAATTTGGACGGTGAGAGTTGTGACACGTGTCTTTCTTTTTGACTTTGTTGACTTGCCTGCTGCCTATTGCATAGCGTCTTTTCAATGAAACACGCCTTTTATTTTTGCCGAGGCTTCAGATATATATATTTTTTTATTATATCTTTCTGGTCCGGCAAGAATTCAAAATTGGC
>JANUWG010000537.1:0-11385 GCA_025175695.1 Eugenia klotzschiana
ACCACCTTTGTCGCGGCCACCGCCCCCGCCTGTGCGAACCCTCCGAAGCTCACCACGGCCTCTATCTCCCTCTCGGCCGTCTCGACCCCCTTCTCCGCCACCACGATCCCCTTCTCGACCGTTTTGATCCCCTTCTTCACTGTCTCGATCCCCTTCTCCACCGCCTCGAAGCCCTCCCTCACGATCTCCTCCGCCTCCTCCTCTGCCTTCCTCAGCTTCTTCCGCAGCCCGAAGAGCGAGATATCCTATGCCACCGAGGGTCGCGGCGCCGCGGTTAGCGCCGTCGACGCCGTCAGGAGGAACGCCATCTGACGCCGGTCGGGGAGGCCGACGGGGCGCGTCGCCCGGAGGGGCGTGGGGAGAGGGCGGGATTTGCCGTGGGGGGAATGTTGTTCGCCGCAAGCTTGGTGGAGTGAGAGGGCTTGGACGAGAGCAGACGCAGCGGAAGCTATTGGAGTGCTGCTCGAGCTTGCTAGTGGGTGGTGTGAAAAAAAAACTAGTGACGGCTTGAGATTGGAGAAGAGAGAGGATAGAACCCTAGCACAGAGTCTGGAAAATGATTTCCCCTCTTTTGTGGATGGAAATCATTTTCCTTATTTTTAGATTGATTTTTTCCGTTGATCGAAAATCATTTTTCATTGATCGCCTTTTTCCACCCTCCAAACGTTAGAAATTGGGGAAAATGTTTTCTAAGAAAACTTTTTCCGTTAAACAAACAGAGCCTAAATAGGGAAAAGAAAGAATAATTTTTTTTAAAATATGATTATAAAATTATCAACATCAACTTCAGTCAGGCCACGTAGGACGATCATCGTCCACTTTTGCGATTTTTAACCAAAATTGGCCAAAACGACTTCATTGGCAAATATTCGAAAGGTGTAGGATTACATCGATCAAATTAAAAAGTTTCGAACTGAATTAACATCCGTATATTAGGTCTATGAAATTTCTTGATAATAATCTCCGTAAAAATGCATAGCGTGATAATCCATTATTTATAGAAATAAAAATGAGAGTTAATTGAAAATGAAATCCTCAAAGGTCCATTGGAAATTTCCCATTTCTTTTAAGGTTTCCTTTTCTTTTTTCCTACACAAAACATAAAAAATATATATATAAAAAACTGAAAGAAACTTCAATTAATTTTCGAAAAAAAGGTGGAAGCTTTATTCAAATTTCTACAAATCATAAAAAGATTATCCAACTTCTAGGAGGACTGGGCCTAAGGGCCCCGCCCATACTTCAAAGAACGTAATAGATTGTGTCGACAGCAGCAATCTTGTGATTGCGTGACGTGGGCAATGGTGTAACCTTGGCTTGGTTTAGTTTTGGGGGCGACCCACTTAGGAGTAGATCTTATCTATAAACCACCAACGGAGCACCCTTTGAGATTTTAAGAAAAGTTGCTTCATAGAGAGCACGGTACCATGAAAGTTGTAAGCTATATTCGAAAAGAATTATTGACATATGAAATATCGAACAGTACAAATTTAGCAACACTCTTTCCCAACCCCCTCATAGTCAAAAGAAGACTTGTTTCCATATAATATAGAGATAACGGCACTAATGATCTCTGAATTTTGTGATCTTCGAACTTTTAATTTTTTTAATGTGATCCGTGTACTTTAGGTCAATGTGCAAGTTGTTCAATGTGATCTCCGAACTTTTGATAATTGTTCAGACTAGCACCTAAACTAAATGAAAATAACTAATGTTATCCTTTCATGACTTTAAGTTCAGATACAACATTGAACATCTTCATATATTTCACTTTTACGGATTGATTTGAACACCTACCAAAAGTTCAAAAACCATATGAGCAAATTAAAAATTAGGGATAAAATTACGCATTAAACTAAAGTTCAGGAATCACATAAAAAAAATTAAAAATTTAGGAATCACGTTACATATATGGACCCGGTTAATTTTCGATCTTGAATTGATTTGATTTTTCTGTTTTTTGGCTAGATTCAACTCATCTTGATTTTTCTCACAAATATTACATTATTTGTTGCCTAAAATAGGTAAAATAACTCTATTTTTGTAGAGTTATCATTGACCACAAGCACTACTCCTCATCTTCCAAGCTTCCCGCTGGACAGATCTACTCCGAGGATCAACTCCAAAACTAGCCGTTGGTAATTGATGAATAAAGATCACGAGCCGTTGAGGTGAGAGATACCAAAGATTTGAGAGGATTTGCTCGCCCATACAATCAAATCCTTAATGCCATAAATCAAGCTTCTAACGAAGGAAATTATCTATAGGGTGATTGCCAATCAATCAAGATTCATCATATGGAAAGTAATGAGAATATCTTTGTGATTGATGGATAATCAATTTAACTTAGAAACGCAATCCTAACCAGATAATTGACCGTTAGTATGGGATATTTATCTTGCTAAAATAAACAAGAATAATATCGAATAAACACTGAGGATTAAATATAAAGATCGAAATATATCTCCAACAGAATTTCGTCTGCGTCTGCGTCTGCCTCTGTCACGAATCCTGCTTCTATCAGAATATAAGCATTAAGCATATTAAGTACAAAAGGCATAGCGATATATTTATAGTAAATCCTCAAAGTATAAATCAAAGTCTTTTCAACAAAGTATGATAGTTTTGTTTCTTTCAAAATCAAATATAATTTCCCAATAGTTGGCGACGTGAGCGAGACTTTTAAGCCGAGGGCGGCATCATGCAATCCCAAATGCAAGAGCGACCTTCTTCGCAAGAGCTTGACCTAGCCTGTTTAAGATATTTGGATATTTCTCTTGATTTTCCATATCTTTTACGATGATGTGTAGATGCACTCATCATGATGATACATCCATATATATCGAAATACGCAGAAGTTCTACAATTTGTCTCTTCAGCGTCATTCTTATCTCAACCAAATTAGAAAAAGCCACGAGCCCCACGATGAATTACTTAGCTATCACTCCATGCATGATCAATCTTCACCTTCACTTATAATCTGTCTTCATCTTTAACGCTAAGTAGCTTCATCAGTATGCAATTGGCATCAATTCCGCAGCTCTCTCTCTCTCTCTCTCTATAGTTTTGGTGGCTCCATCAATTTGTCTTTTCGACACCCTTTTGTAAGGTGGAAGTCATGATGAAGTTTTTTTTCCTTGGATGCTACAAAGTTCTACAGTGAATAAGTTTGGCTTCTTGGCGCCATAATCAATGCCGACATCGACATGCATCTCTCCAACCCACCATCCACTCAGGGAAAATTGCTTCATCGGACCGAAAAGGAAAAGGTCCACGAAGACTAATCAAAGAGGGATTCTTCCTCTGGTGGGTCTCTGTCATTCCTACCAGAACCTTTGAAACTTTGGTTTGGAAGATGTTTTGCAGTTGGGATAATTTGGCATTAGGGTGAGACCACTGAGTCGCTGAAATCACATCCTTTTTTTTTAAAGTAAATTGAGCACTCTTCTGATTTTGAAAAGAAGGAGAAGAAAAAAGAGTTTTTACGATAATAATTAGGCGATAATAATTAGGCTCTGTTCATTTCGTGAGAAAACGAATGATCTGGATACTATCTTTTTAGAAATGATCGTTCTATTGCTTACAATAATGAATGAACGATATGCACAAACATATTTAGACAAATCGTTGTCAATAATGAAAACTTTTTACATTTACAAACTATTTCAAGCGATACAAGCGATTGTTTTTTTTTTAAAAATATCTTTCGATCCATTTATTTTTGCGAAATAAATGGAGCCTTGATCTAAGAAGCATCTTCAACCTATGAATAACACAAAGAAATGGCTGCCTTTTTTATTTTATTTTTTATTTTTTTAAGGATTGGAGCATAAGCATGCCCCGGATATTAAATCTCGTAAGTGCTTTCATAGAAAATTTAGCTCCACTCGTTCCTAAAAAACCACAACCGTGCCTCCGGTTCTTATATTCTCCGCATCTGGATTTGCGTTATTTCACAGAAGAGACCGTTTTCAACAAGTTATTATGGTATGGGATTTAAATTAGAGAAGTTATTGTGGGATTTTGCGGGGATCGCTGCCAACAATTCTAATCGCGTGTCCCTTCTTCCTTATTTTGGCTTAAGCCTAAAGCGAAAAATATGCAATTAGAAAATTCCCAAATGTTTGAAAAACGTTAAGTTATTAGATAAATGCGTAATTTATTATTTAAATATTTTAATAATTTTATGAATTTAGCGGATAATTTTCTTTATTCAAATGGTTATGGACAATGATACTGAGAACACCCACCCATCGGTGGCCCAGTTAATAGGATTGGCTTGGGACTGTGCGTTCACGAACGCTAGGTTTTGGTTCAAACCCTCTGCTGGACATCCGTGATTTAAATGGAGGGTCCCCTTTCCGAGGATTAGTTGAGGTGCTTTTAGCGTAAGTTAGCTGGTCCGGACACCTCGGTCATAAAAAAAGAAAAGAAAAAAGACAATGATACTGAGAACGAATCATGACACAAGCCATCAATTGGTCGTTGTCGGATCATACAGGACAAATGGAACGAACGGGCGCACCGAAAAAAAAGAAAATTCTGTCCTATGCTTTTAAGTCCTCTGAGTTGGTAACATAATTATAGATTTTGAAGACTTAAGAGGCTTATATATATATATATATTAACCAACAAAGTTAACACCAAACTTTGTCACTATCTTCGTTTATAATAATCAAGCTTAACCAATCAAGCGACGGCATTTGGACCCGGTACTAGACTCATTGTGATCTTCAAATTTCTTGTTTCTGCTCGAAGCGGGCATGTGGAATGCTGATGGCTTTCGCTTTGAATTGGTCGACTAGTCATCTATCTTAGTACGATATGCCGAATTCAGCCAACTTTTTTGTCTTTTTCACTTCAAGCTATCGTGTTCGACGATAAATCGCCCGCCGGCGGCGGCCGAGCGCTTGTGCTAGGAGCGCAAGAGTGCGATGCTTGCCTTCCTAAAAGATCTCTAAAGGCAGGAATCGGGAGATTCGCTCTGGGCACCGGACCTATATGTTTACCGTAACTAGTTTGAACGTATTTCCATAAGGATCGGAGCTCTCAAGTTTTCATTTACCCTAAACTCTACATTGGCAAGATTGATAATGTCTTCAAGCAAGTCATGGAAGTAGAGAACTCCCACTGCCTCGCAGGACCTCAGCCCTTAGATTTTGAATTCTCCATTTATATATGGAGGCAGGGGGATGTGTTTGAGAAGTAAGAAGCTCTTTTGACATCTCTCATATGCAAAGAATTCTTGATGTAAAAGCACGTAAACAAAGGGCTGATCTTTGAATAGGAAAAAGAGCGGATCTGCATATTCCAAATGAATAGGCTTATTCGGAAAATATAAATCTGTCTGCCCAAAGGATTAGAGCAATTTATCACTTCCCAGGATGTATGTAATCCTTGCATATCGCGTAAAGATCCATCCTGCACTTGGTTAACACGAACAATCCAGGTCGAATCAAAACCAAACAGAATGGGTAAATATAGGACAAGATTAGAGCTTCTATCATTTGAGAAGCTGTAATTTGCAATCCCTTCTGAGTTACTAACCCATGTTGAGAATTACCATCCTATTACCTTTTCAACACAAAATTCGAGACGAAACCAATAGCTGAAATGCAAAGGGCTTCTAGCTTGACAATCGCTTTCACCATAATATTTCGAAACTCAAAGGGATTCCAACAATTGCTCCCAACTGCGATCCTTCCTTCAATTTCTAACCCAAGTTCTGGAGTATGATCTCCATTCCTTTGTAGCATCAATAATTACGCGAGAGCACGGAGCATGGCGCAGCAATTTCTCAAGTTAGACATGCATGAGTTCACACGAGTGGGATTCATGACCGACCATCAAGAAAAAGGTTCCCTGCCTTCCAGACAAAGCAGCTCGATTGCATAATGACTACTAAATTCTACAATGTTATGGTATATCTACATCTAAAAACTTTCCAGGTGACAACAGTGCACGTAAATCATTTTGCACTTCCATCAGGGATGGAGGTCAAACAAAGTAACTGCTAAAGTACTGCAAGTTCTGGGAATAAAACAAAATCCCAACATTCATAGACTAATACAACCGACTGTCAGATTTCTTGAGGATATCTGTCTTGTAGAATTACCTTGTACAGCACAAATGCCCTGCTTCTTCAAGATGAGATAAAAATTGAACCAATTCGGACTAACGGACAATTATGATTCGTCAGCATGTCACAAGGCGAGTTGGTATGCTTGATGAGGGTAGTCTAGATCGTGAGGTTTGCACTTTTCTCCGTTGAAATTGAACGAAAGTTGCGTGCGAAGCCTGTTCACGTCTTTCCTAGAGACTTGCGGATTGGGGACGAAGTATGGTGGAATGGCAATTAGGGGATGGCTTGCGGCTGGTCTCATTCTTCATGGGGCTGCATTTTGCCTCTGCCGATGATGCCTTGATTGTAGAAAAGGTGGGGTAGCTTGATATCGCGTGTCTATTTCTCCCACCAGGATTTGCGGCCAGCACACCTCCAAGCTTTTCCCTGCGAAAAATATTCTTTTGCTTGCTTAAAACAAAATTGCAGAACCCACAAAGTTATTGTCAGATCTGGACGAAAGCCAAAATAAGACAGGTCCACGGTTTAGGCTTAATTAACCAAGACTCCGATGGCTGCTTTGTTGACCATGGACTCTGGGGCAACAAACGAGGTCTTCACACATGTCCTGACCTCTCCTTCTGTTCTGCCGAGTACGTGGCTATGGAAATCGTCAAAAAAGGTGGTTATCTTCACCTGAGAACCTTCTTCCTCTTTGGCCTATCTCTCTCTCGTGCACGAGGCCTCCCACTGCCTTTTTCTTTCTCAATTCTGCCGTGTGTGAATATTGAATTGGCCTGCCCCTGAACGTGAATCCTATGCGTCTATTTATAACATCATATGCTAGGGTTAGCTTCATTTAAATGGGCTTTATCATTCAGCCTTTTAATTAAATAAGCTCTGATTTTCAAAACTCTCTTTGCACGGGCCGAATTATGCTCAAGTTAGGCCCTACGATTTTTATTTGTTCAATACTTTTCCTAAGCCTTATCCAAAATTCGCAAGGAATTTGATCCAATCCGTTTGCCGATTTTAGGTCCATTTTCCACCGTCGTCGGTCCAAACTTATGCAAATGTAAAAATGCAATGCATGCTAAATTAATTATGCTATGCTTGAAAATTAATTTATTTTTTTTGTGAGAACTAAAATTCTCGTTTTTTATGCAATATATATGAAAATCAAAATTTAGGTGTCAACAATTATCTTCTCCCTACCTTATCTGCAAAAATCCATGTTATATTCGAGCATTTATCAAAATATTAGGTAAGTCGTATTTTTATCCAATCCACCCTTATCCTATCCAATAAAAAAGTGATGACGACCAAACAACGCTTTACAGAATTGAATGAAGAAATTCTTATATGATGTGATATATCTCGATCGAAAAATTATAGTGGACATGATAGAGTTGCACGAGTTTAATGTTTTCAGCATGATAACCATCTTCCATCCCTTATAGAATTGAAGAACCTTACACCAAGTATCACTTAGAATCTAGCATTGCCGTCTAGAATTGTTAGGCTACACCTTCAAAAGAAGGATAAATTAAGGGACGAAACCTTTGGTTGTGTTTATTTCATGGAATGATTTTCCAACCTTTAGGTGTTTGGTTCGCTATAAGTGGATGACCAACGAGAAAAAATTTCGGTCAAGAAAAAACAAGACCAACCATGGTGGTAATTATTTGGATCTAATATCATTTGTTGGGAGAACACAGTACAAGCCCGGTATCTTTACCGGGGAGATCGTCGAGAGAGAGGTAGGTTCGAGCTTGTCAACATATCTAGTTGGACTCACATTCACTCAAAAGCTTAAGCCCATAAGTTATGGTCTAATTAGGATATATTAATTACTCATACCACATCAATTATTCGATGTGAAACTTTTCCAACCAACTCACATGTGCATCCTAACAAAAAGAAATAGTTTGCTTAAGCTCCTTTTCCACACGCATGCTCACACAAAATGAAGAACTATTCCCATGTGAAATTTTATGAACATTGAGAGACTAAGTTTGTTAATTATTTGCATTTTTTCTTGGCATCTTTTTTTAGGTTGCTTTACTTTGATAATAGATAATCTTATAGTATATACTTGATATATTAGCAATATCTTGGACAACTATTTAATATCTTATTTAGGAACAAAGTGCAATAATAATTTAGAGAGTAATTTTTGGTAAGTTGTAAACATCAAAAAGCTTTTTTAGTCTCACTTTCAAGTGTATCCCAAAAAAAATTAAAAATTAATCGCTTCATTTTCTTTCAATGGGAAGTTTCTTGCGAAACAAACGCACGTTAAAATAAATGAAAATGTATTAGTTGGATAAAACCTTGCTTGAGATGGAAATAGCCGTAGAGTCCAAAATATCATAATGTACAAAACTAGAAATTCTTTAAACTTGGTCTAATTACTCCTCCTCCCATCGCCAAATAAATTCTAAACTACCCGCGTGCCCTCTTTGTAAACTCGTCCCTTTCCTCCATTGTCGAGACCTCCAACGTTGAACAAAGGGGTAAGTAAAAACCCAATTTAGTAAGTGATAATCACTATATTCTATGAGATCATGTAATGGACAATGCAATTTTATATATATGTAGATGTCCTAGAAAAATGTGAAGTGTATGACAAACCCAATAAGGAAAGTTTCTGACAGTATCTCCACCGTGTATTTTCAAAATAACACCAAGATAACATATATTCTTTTATGCTATATTTTGAAAGTTGGTGTGTCGCCGAGTGAAGTCGATGCCTTTTTTTTTTCCGACAAATGAAAAAGTCGATACCTACTCCACAGTGAGTAAACCATTCAATTAGACGGCTAACGAATGTTGTCAGCCATCACACGGCTAGGCCTCACAATTTTGCTTGCCATGGATTATGTCCACGGCATTGTAGAGAGGCCGAACATCATTAGGTACAAACAGTTTATCGAGTTCCATTGATTCCCATCTTTGCCAGCTTTGTCCCGTTAAGATGGAGGAGGAGGCCTAGTCACACCAAGAGCATGCAAAGAGACACCCTTCTACAAGCTCTAAGATCACAAGCTCCAAATTACCATGTATGTGCAGAAAAATTAGAGAGAAACTCACCCTTTTGTCTGCAGTTGAAGATCTTAATCCTTCTTTCTATCTTTCCTCTCATGTGTCACTGTGCGTTCACTCTCTCTTGCGTTCAACACAACACTCAAGATTGGCTAGAAACTCTCTCAGTAAGAGACAGTACTTCAAGGCTATAAGCTTACACGTTAGCACAACGTGTCCACTTACTAACTCACCGCTCTGAAGATTTGGGTAGCATCGGTCGATCTCCACATCTGCCCCCTCCGCCGGGGCAGGGTCACGCGTCTCCAGGTGATCGGGCACGTCCACTCTCTTGAGAGCGGCCGTGACAATGTGCTAATAGACAAGTTAGTGCTGAAAGCAATCCATGATGCTCCAGCTATTAATCTAGACAGAAGAAGGTGTACACTCCCAAGCATCCTTCGACTTACACAGTTAAAACAATACTCTCTAGAGTTGGCTGTCGGCATCTTCGGGACGATGAGTACTTCTTCTTTCTTCTTTGTAAAGCTCCCAATGGCTCGAGCATTTATACACCTTACAATTTGCAGGGGATTGAGCAGTCCCATCTTGCAGCAATTCACAACATAAGATGGTCACACTCTGAAGCTGCTGCAAATTTGAAAGATCAGGCATGGAATTGCAGTCCTCTGTTGACAAAGTTGGCAAGAACTCCAAGTCCTCCAAACCTAGCATCTCCTTCAGCAGTGGGCAACGCCTCTCGGACAACACTTGCAGCTTCTTTAAGCTCGAAAGACTGGAAAGCCTCGCAAGCAATCTGCCAAATTACAGGCGAAAGCGCATCTAATGGGGTTCAACATGTAACATGATCATGAAACTTTAGTAAATGTTCAATATAGTCTTCAAATTATACAAAAATGTTCAATGTCATTCTACCGTTAATGGAATATGTTGATGCGGCTTCCAATTCACTAAGTTTGAATGATGGATAGTAAAAAAAAATGTTACATGTGGATATAACAATCCAAGTCATCAAATCAGGATGAACTTGTTAACACCCTATTTTTTTCCCTCTTCTAAAGTAGATGGACGTGAACATATTGACTCGTCAGTATAATATAATTTACATCATCAAAAAATGGGTGATTTGTCTCTCGAGCAAACAAAAGGACTATATTGCCATATTTATTAATCGTTCAGAGATCATATTGAACGAGTTAAAAATACAGGGACGTCATTATACAAAGAGCTAAGTACGAGGCTTTTGCATGTCTCGAATTCTTAACCGTAAAGTCTGGCAAAAAGGAAAAAATAAAAAAAGAAGAATGAGGAGGAAATCTTAACCGTGGAGGGGAAAATGTGATGGTGACAGAGAGCACCGATGTTAGGGCGAGTGCGTTGGTGTACAGATGAAGCGACGGGGAGCCGGCAAACCTAGGCTTTTGTATATTGCACACAGTTGCTCCAGACAAGAAAATTGGTCCCGGCTGTCTTCCCCAGGAGACAAGGCGTTTTCTCTTTGTCCTTAGCACCGGAAGAAAGATTCCAGCTTTTATCAATTAGTGAGAGTACCGACGATTGTCAATGTGGACGGCCATGGTTCCACGAAATGGAGTAGCTCCCCACCATTATTTTCCATCCCATTCAACGTTTCTGTCAGATTCCTCTTCTGTAGCCAGTTACAAGAGCTTCCGTTTCTTCAGCTTTCACGAAGAAAAAGAAGAAGATGAAGGTCCGATTGACCGAAATAGTCTGATAGGACCTATGACTTTGACAAGATTATAATCATGATTAAGATGATTTTTTTGGGGTCAAAATTAGGATGAATTTAAATTGTTCAAAATTTGGTGTTGAGTTTAAGAGTCACGTTTCACATATAGTAACAAAGTCACAATAAAATAAGGATGAGAGAGGAAAAAAAAGAGTAAGGAGGGAACATAATGTTAACAACAATAGAAGAGCCAAAAAAAGAAGAAGAAAATCCACAAAAATAGAACGATGAGGATTACATCGAAATAACGTCTCAACCCCGCTGTGAGTAAACCATTCAATTAGACAGCTGCCCATGTTGTCGGTCATCGGACGGCTAGGTCTGGCAGTTTTTCCATAGATTAAGTCAACGGCATTGTAGCAAGGCCGAACATCATTTGCTACAAACAGTTGATCGAGTTCCATTGATTCCCATCTTTGCCAGTTTGTCCTGCTAGTAGGGGTGAGCAAAAAAATCATGATCCAAACAAACCGAACCGAATCGTACACACTCGGTTGATTGGATGGTAATCGGCGGGTATGGTTCGTTT
>JANUWG010000538.1:0-11384 GCA_025175695.1 Eugenia klotzschiana
CTCTCTCTCTCTCTCTCTCTCTCTCTCTCTCTCTCTCTCTCACGGAAGTGATGGTAGTATGTTGAAGTTTTTTTGAATATTGTCATTGACTTAAATGACATGCATGGAATTCAGTGTAAACCTAAACTTGATTGGTGGTAGTTTATTCTAATAGATGATTTACTTGACTATTTTCCTATACTGATTGACCAAAGCCTGACATGAGGCCATGAATCTCTACTAGCATCCACGGCATAGGATGTCATTGTTAGTATTTACAACTTCTTTGCTCCTCTTTTCCATTTATTTTGTAGGGGTAAGAATGAATATGATTTGAACGCTGATTTCTTGTTGAGCAAGTTTATAATTCTTGCAAGGGTTTCAATAAGAGCTACTCTGCAATATGATATTTTCTTTTATCCATGAGCATGTCGTGTGTATGTCTTTTAAATTTCTAATGACAGATAAGTCCTATATGACAGTGATATTTTGACTACTGTTTGGTCGGTTAATAATTCTGCATTACTCAGCTCGAGCTTCATAGGAAGCAACATTTTATTAATTTTCCAGTTGATGATTGCTGATTGTGTGATATTCTGCACATGTTTTGCAGGTTTTGAGCAAGGATGATCCTCCTCGCAAGACTTATGTATATAGGTTAGATGTTCCAGTTAGTGCTTGGTGGATATCCTTGGTGGTTGGGCCACTCGAAATCTTTCCAGATCCCCAGCATTGTCTGATATCGCACATGTGTTTGCCTGCTTATAAGTCCAAGCTACAAAATACTGTGGCATTCTTTTATAGTGCTTTCAGGTTCGTCCACCAACATAGATTGCATTGGAAATTGACTTAAAAGTTTGCTAGATTTTACAGTATTCTATAGCATAATTTATTGATGTACAATTCTTTTTTAGCAGCCATTACGAGGAATACCTTGGAGCGAAATTTCCATTTGGATCATACAAGCAAATATTTGTTGCACCTGAGATGGCAGTGTCATCATTGAGCTTAGGGGCCTCAATGAGCATATTTAGTTCCCAAGTTTTACATGATGAGAATATCATCGACAAGGTTTGGCTCTATGACATGAGTGTGGTTTTGCCTTTATGTAAGCTTAGAAACTTGTGCATTTGTGCTAACACCCAATGCTTGGGAGGCCTTTAAAGTATGGAATAGGTAGTTATAATATTGTGATAGTACCTTTAGATATGTGTAGACGGAGCAACGGCAAGGTAGTAATATTTGCTTTCGTCTGGAGAAAACTTTTTCTTGTTTATTTGACCATGCTCTTTATAGCAAAGATTTTTTAAATTATTTGACCATCTCCCTGTCCTGTGATGCTTTCTCAATCTCGGGCACCCACTATTTGCACCTTCCTTGAGCTACCAAGACGTCAAACCATCCGTATTGCTGGCGAACTTAATAGTGTCTAAGAAGTGCCTTTTCAGCAATTCCTGTTCAGTGTCCTACTCCATGCAAGCTTCTAAAGCAACAGGACACCCTGATGACTACGCTAATACGCTATCCCTACTTCTCTTATCAGCATTCTCTCGTCGTTGCTCTCGCACGTAAATCTCTGATGCTTTTAGTCGGTTACTGTGATTATAAGATGCCAACTCCTTGATTCCTATCTCCTTACATGCCAAAGTGAAGTTTCTTTTTATGTTGCACGCTACTCTTTTGTATTCTGCACATATGAATGTCGAGTATGATATCTAGTAGTTTCAGTTGTTCAAATTAAAAAAATTTCCTGTTATGGCTTGTTTCCATGTCATGGGGCTTGTTCCCTTGAGTTTGCAAATTCTATGTGAGTCTGCATTTTTTCCCCAAATTGCCTTCAAGTCATGAAGAAGTTATCATGCTTTTCAAACTAAGTGTAGTTCGAAAGGAATCTCATGTTTCAAGTTTCTCACTGAAAAGTTGCTTTCCTGTTTCTAAAAGTTAGGTCAATGATGGCAGACATTAATTTTATTGTTACAGACCATTGACACAAGGATTAGACTAGCTTATGCCCTTGCAAGACAGTGGTTTGGTGTATATATCATCCCAGCTGGCCCGGATGATGGTGAGGGGTTCGAATTTCTTTTGTTCACTCCTTTCTTCCTATTGGATGTTTCTATCTTCTATGCCTTTTTGACGGAACTACTCCACCAGATTACATTTGCAGTGACACTTGGTTCTTCCGGTTTGCAGAATGGTTGTTGGATGGTCTTGCTGGTTTTCTTACAGATTCCTATATCAAGAAATATCTGGGAAACAATGAGGCACGCTATCGGAGGTTCAAGGTTTGTCATTGGTTTGAGCATGCCTCATTTTGTTCAGAAAGACATGATTCATTCTGCATAATGTGATGCATTCGAGCAAAAAAAAAAAATGCAACTTTAACACTTGCAGTGGAAAAATAGAATTGGATATCCTTTTTCGGCTAAATTTTTATAACATCTGCTGCTTTTGTATACTTAGAATTCTCATATTTCTTGTTGCCTATATGCTCAGCTTTACATGTTTGTAGTCATGTATGTTTGTGAAATGATACTTGGCTGGAAAAAAATCTTTGGTATCCGACACTGGCGACAGTCCATTGCCTAATGCTTTTTACGATTTTATAATGGAAAAGGCATCTTGTGACAACGACTGGAAGTTAATTTGAGGAGCCTCGTCAGTTAGATCTCTATGTTTAAAAATTTAGGGTTTCTGTATAGGATTGTCTACCTGTGGCTTTTAGGGGATTGCTTCTTTCTTCTAGCCCACATGTGGCTGTGCAAACGCATGTATACTTTTTGAGCTATTATAGCTCCTGTAAGATGCACAGAAATGGTGTTTTGATTTATCCCCTTTTGAAAGGTTAGGGTTTGGGTGGGGGCTAGACTGGATTAGTAGAAGTTAAGACGTGTACTGACTTATGTTCACATTGTCTGATGTGTTGGTATGGGTCTTTATATATATTTACATTGGCCGCAAAATCACAGTTAGGTGGACACTAATATTGTCATCATCAATCTTGTCATCTTTCTTTTAATGAATTGAATACCTTTGAACATCACCGGCATGCTTATTTTTCCCTAATGCAGGCAAATTGTGCAGTTTGCAAAGCAGATGATGGTGGTGCAACTATTTTAAGCTCCTCTGGTTCTTGTAAGGATCTGTACGGGACTCAGTCTCTTGGTTTATATGGCAAGATAAGATCATGGAAGTCTGTAAGTTGACATCAATGAAATTTTCTGTCTTGCAACACTTGTTGGTCATCTATAGTCTTGCATCTTTTGGGTGGCGAATATGACCACTATGTAATTTTGTGAAGGTCGCGGTCCTCCAGATGTTGGAAAAGCAGATGGGACCTGAATCTTTCTGTAAAGTAAGCGTTCTAGCTGCCTTTTCACTTTTTGCACTATGTTAGAGAATGCGATATTATGTATATGGATGCTTGGGCAATAAAGGTGGGATACTTTGTATCATTTATTAAACGGTTGGTTGACTGTTTGCCGTTACTATGACTCATCACTACATTTTTTTGTTTTGATGTAAATGAATTTCCAAAGTGGTTCTTCTAAAGTGTGCCCTTCATTTCATTCAGTGTTTGCCTATGTTCCATAAAGGAAATATCAAACCAACGGTTCTTATTTGATCCTCTATCTCTTGTACTTCTTGTAAAAGTCCGCGGCTCCCTTAGTTAACCTTGGCGCACAAGGGTGAGTGTCCCTGTTGACATGGCACAACACACATCATGGCACGAGATTGGTATGAGGCTTAACATATGAGCATGGAAAGGGCTTGCTATGATGAACAATTGGCTCATTTGAGCGAGGTGTCTGACAGTCTCTCCGTGGGAGAGAGATACATTGCCGCTACCTTTTTGCTATAGTCGAGCCATGTGCCATTTTCTAGTTTTTAATGACCAACTTTTTGTTAGCGCACACACTATTTTATCCTTTTTATCAATATGTTAAGCCCCATGTCTTTTAACCTAGTTTGTTCACAGCTTTACTAGTATGTCATAGAATGGGGGACACTTGGAGTTTCAGGCAAAAGGGCCCACTAGAATTGTTTTCATGGAAAGGTTCAGTGCAATTCATCCTTTAACATGTTACTATTTTAGAGATTGCACCTTGAAGAAAAATCAATAGAAGAACATGTTTCCTTGCACCAAATGTTTATTTAACTTAAATTCGTCTTTCCTTCAAGCAAAGAGATCTGATTTATGTTCTGTATGTTCTCCATAATGTCTTCTGATTAAGTTGTTAGTAGTAATGAATGTCACTGGACTGTACTTTGTAGACGATTTGCTCAGTGTGATCTTTTTCATTTCTTTTAAATATACAGATGTTGCAGACTATTGTTGCTCGTGGTCTAGATGCAACCCAGCCTTCAAGAACTTTGAGCACGAAAGAGGTGATTGTTTTTTAGCAATATTATTGTGCATTGTCTATTGCAGATTCGAGTTAATCTCATTATTCTGAAATGTAACATGAATAAAATATGCAGTTCAGGCATTTTGCTAATAAGGTCGGAAATCTAGAGCGGCCTTTTCTTAAAGAATTTTTTCCCAGATGGGTGGGATCATGTGGATGTCCAGTGCTAAGGTGTAATTTACAAAAGTTCTGTAATGCTGGGTCCTTGCACCTCTAATGCATTTTTCTGACTCCGTGTTTGTATCCTAAGGATGGGGTTTTCCTATAACAAGCGGAAGAATATGGTCGAGTTGGCAGTTTTGAGGAGTTGTACAGCTAGACCTGATGCAGAACCCCCTAACACTAATGCTGATTCTGAAGCTCAAGAAGCTGAGGTAGGATGGCCTGGTATGATGAGTATCAGGGTTAACGAACTGGATGGTATGTATGACCATCCCATTCTTCCAATGGCTGGGGACAGTTGGCAGTTGTTGGAAATTCAATGCCATTCGAAACTTGCTGCACGACGTTTCCTGAAGCCTAAAAAGGGTTCAAAAGCTGATGGATCAGATGATAATGCTGATGCAGCACTAGATGCTCGTTCTAGGTTTGTCAGTAACGGCTGTTTGTACCTGCACACACATGATTGTTTGTTTGTACACAAAATCACATTACTTGCTCTTTGAGGACATTTTTTATTCCTTTTGCAGTTCTGAATCTCCCCTACTATGGATTAGGGCAGATCCGGAGATGGAGTATGTTGCTGAAATTCATTTCAATCAACCTGGGCAAATGTGGGTAAGGATGTGTAGCATAGGGATGCTTTTCATGTTCTGTTGGTGATGGTCATCCTGTTAGCATACATCATGCATGTTGAGGCATATAAAAGGCTTCGTTGCCCAGGTTGTTTTATCATCTTTCTTCCTTATGAACGTACCTCTTTATATGTGCACGCGTGCTCTCATGAGGCCTGAGTGTCCATGGGGCTCAGCTATCAGCCATATGGTTTCAGGATGACTGCATGAAAACTGCCAATGAAAAAGGTTGAGGCTGTTGATCTCCCATTTATTTAAGTAGAGCTTGATATTGATTGAGCTTACATGACATCCAATCTCTCTCTCTCTCTCTCTCTCTCTCTCCATTTGTTCATACTTCTGTATGGGTACACACTCTGCAATGCAGCACCAACACACACCCATTACTGTCCTGGTAATTCATTGGTATAGAGATGATTCAAAATGATGAAGTGGATAGTCTTCCCATTTCTAGATGAGGCTGCTTCAGTTGTTTTGATTTCCTTGCAGATCATTATTAACATTGTTGGTATGTGTGATCAGGTCAATCAGTTAGAGAAAGACAAGGATGTTGTTGCTCAGGCACAGGCTATTGCAACTTTGGGAGCACTACCAGAGTGTTCTTTTGCTATTGTAAATGCTCTAAATAACTTCCTGTGTGACTCCAAGGTAATCTATTTATACAAATCCGCACTGCACATGGTTTACTGTTGTTAGGTTCATTGCAATAAAGCAGTTTGTTTGCTTTCTCAAGGTCTTCTGGAGAGTTCGAATTGAGGCAGCTTTTGCTTTGGCTACTACAGCATCAGAGGTACTAAAACTTTCACCATAAACTCAGTTGGGTAATTCAGTTGATTTTATGATTCTTTCAAAATGTCTTTCTACAAAATTCCTTGAATTGTTCATGCCAATTTTTATGAGATATATTGCTGATGAATAAGCCATACTCATTTAATGAAGCACTAGTCTGTCAATTTAAGCTTGAGTGAGATTCTAGGTTTTATTGTGTTCTATTTTTCATGCTGGTTAATCTGATGCTTTTCCCCTGGTTCTCTGTGCTGCATTTGGAGACCCTTGTAGGCTTCTCTTTTCATGTATGGGCCATTGTTCCATGTACTTGCAGGACACTGATTGGGCTGGTCTACTTCATTTAGTGAAGTTTTACAAAGGCCGGAGGTTTGATGCCAATATTGGGCTTCCCAAGTAAGTTCACTTATTTAAGAGTTTATATTGGTAGACTTGTCAATTCAGTTCTGATTTAGAAGACTTTCCTCATGCTAGGCCAAATGACTTCCGCGATATTCCCGAGTACTTTGTTCTTGAGGTAATGCATCGAGGTAGGATCACATTAAGTTGTCTGTGATCATGTGACCTTGCCAGACTTAGTTGTGTTTTTTATAGTTCATTTTTCTTGGAGCTGCTGTCTTCCTCCATTGGTTGCTCTTTGTGGAATTATGCATCTTTAGCTTTTTATTACTTGTGCAAGGGAAAATGCGAATAATGACCTGCATGCAGTCCAATTCTTGCGTAAATATCCAGAATAATGCGACTGCTTCCCGAATAAACTTCTCATTCTTTGGCTCTCTATCCCCAGCATATGACTATAGGTCTCTGTAATAATGGTGTGTCGGGTACTTTTTCTGTGAAGTTGTGGCCACATTGACATTAGTTCTGTTTTTGGAATGAGGATTTTGCTAGGAATAGTATTGCTAGTTGATGTTTCCACTGAAAGCAGCTGCATCGATTTCATCTTGAACATGGTGTGGATTGATGCAGTCTTGGAAGGATTGTAATTGCAGAAGCCAATAATTATGTTGGTGAGAACATGGGATCCGTAATGTACTTCTTAATATCGGGTGCTGAATTACATAAATATACAATGTTAACCTTTGGTTCAGGCAGAGGGAGCAATCCGATTTTTCATGAACTAACAGAGAACAAGTGCCAGTCGTGTTTTGTACTTTGATCTAAATGAGGAGTTGCAACATTATGAAAATTTCTATGCATCAGAATACTAATTGCGAAACAGTGAACGTGATAATTTTATTGATAAAACCTCAAAATATATATATACACAATAAACCCAAAAGACAATTCTAGACTTACTTTAACACTAATTATTGCTTTAAGTTTATCTAGCTTGATGAGAGCAATGTTGCAATTTTACTTGAACAACTTGAGCTTTTTAACTGTAGCTTTTCTTGGTGTTCTTCCTTTCCCCCCTTGTTTGCTGGCCTTTGATCACTTGATTTTGTTGATTTATATGCATGTGTTTATGAAGATAAAAAAGGAAAAGAAAAAGTTGAAACCTCATTAAAGTTAATATGGTGCACATAAAGATCCAGGTTATGTAATACGGTTTCCATCTTCAAGATCGCATTTATTGACTCCCCCCCTCTTCTTGGTTTATATTTGTTTCGATCTTGTACTGGATCATTTCATTGAATGGAGTACTCTATCCTCGAGGTGTCCCCTATGTAGTATATATGTAGGATAATGACACTGACACCCTCGCTGACTTCTTGAAAATTACACATATAGTGGATGGGCGTTAAGATCCTATGTAGATGTTCCACGTCTTGTCTCAACTAATAAAGTTCATCTTTTTCTCCTTGTGGTAGCATTTTCACCATTCTATAATTTCTCTTTTTAGAATAAAGATATAGCTTTCGTTGAGATGAATGAGGATCACATCACATCAGTGAGGCTTAATACGTCCTAATCAGTTAATCGTACTCCTCTTTGTGTGAATATGGGTTTTATTTTAAGGTCATGAGGCATTCTTGTTTGTAATACACCTTTGGGATTTTGTGAAGATCAAAGACTATTAAGTTAGTGGATCTTCTATTATAGAGATTCCATTTGCTTCCGTCATTTGCGATGGAATGAAATTTACTCTTATTAAGTCCGATTCAGCCAACTAAAAGTTATTCCCTGTTACTATTGAATAAAATCTTCTTAGTGCTTATTCTTAAATATTATAGAGAGCTAATTTGCAGAACTAGACATTGAGTTAAGTTAAAGGTTGTTTCCCTTCACGTTTGGAACTCATGGCTTGGAATCTGCAAGCTTCACATTTTAATATGTGCAGAAAAAGCAAGAGTTGGATGATGGAATAAAAACTGGTAATAAGGGATTTTTTTTTTTTGAGAGAGAGGGAGCTGTGAGGCGGGATGAGCCAGAAGCAGAAGATTAACATAAAAAAACATTGAATTCCTACCACTAAATCAGTGGTTCAAATGACTTGCTAATATAGAGTGACTGGGAGATAGAGAAGGTGGAGCCAGGGATTGCTGGAAAACCAAATGAAAAAGTTAGAAGGCCCGAGCCACTGTACCCCATACGGCTTAATGAATTGGAGCAAAATGCGACCAATGTTCTCTCAATTTACACTACTGCCACTGGAGAAAGGAAAAATCCATAGACTTAAGCGGCTTTTTATATAGGTATAGGATATTGGTAGCGGGAGTCTTCTGGAAAGGAGGAAGCAAGGAGACATAAAGGCGTGACTTAAGAAGATGAGGAGCAATAGAAACTTGAGATAATCATAGTGCAATGTGACCTACAAGTCTACGGCGTCCCTGATGAAAACAAACAGGAATCAGGGTTTTTCTCTGTCTGAGTGATAGATAGTGGTAAATAATTATCCCTTGGCTATTAGATTTTATTGGATTGGAGTAACTTCTGATATGCTGATATGGGAACTAAGCTGACTTTTTGGTTGTTGAATAATTTATGGTTGGATTGGTTGGACCAATAAAATGAAATGCAGAGGTTGATGTGGTGAAGATGCACTTCTGTTGTAATCATGTGGAGATATTTTGGAGATCCAAATTGGATGTATGCTACTTTAAATGGATCTTGAAGTCCAAACAGATATTGTACTTGCAAGTGGGATAGAATCATCACTGGTTGGAATCTTGGATGCTCAAAATTAAACGTGTGTGTAATGTTCTGCAAAAGGAGCAAAGCTGTATTGAAGCAAAGGTGAACCAAGATTCTGTGGGCGGTGGAGTAACTAATGAAGAAAACAAAGGGGTAGAGATGAACAATGGAGATAACTATTGTGTTTTTGGGATCATTCCTGGATTAAACCTGAATTTATTATGTATCAGGTGAAAAGTCTTAATGTCCTTAGATGTCCAAGTTCTCGAGGATATTCTCTCTCTCTCTCTCTCTCTTCAAAATGTCCAGTTGGCCATATTTGGAACTCATGACAATTAAGTGCTTATGTGCTCATTAAATTTACATTTGACATTAGTGGCCCTTTTTATCCATTTCGTATGCATTATATTCTCTCAGGCGATCCCACATGCTGTGGCTATGGTCAGAGGTGCAGATGGAAAAAGTCCAAGAGAAGCTGTCGAATTTGTTTTGCAACTTCTGAAGGTAGAGCTTTGCTTGCCTTTACAGAACCCATCGACATTGTTTCGTGACTATTATTGCAATCGATGGTCTTCTATGATGATACTGTGTTTTGTCTACTGAAATTGAAGTTTTTGGGCTTTTTTTCCAAGAGCCGTACAAAGCTTGATAAGTTGTCCTCTCTTTTTCCTTTTACACCAGTGTTACCTGAAATTACAGTTTAAGGAATGCTACATAAGAGCTAAGATACTGTTGCAGCATGTTCTGAAAATGGAGGTTGTACTATTCATCGTAAAGTCTTGCTATAGGGTGTGTTATCTTTTTTGCACTCATAAACTATGAGTTGTCTCTATGGCAGTGGTCTTGTGCCAGTATTAATCCTAGGTATCAGTATATCCTTCGCCGATACTGTCTTTTGAGTTGTGAGAGGGAAGTAACATGTTTAGCTACGGGGCTTCTGTTGATTTCTATCACTTTGTCCCTGCCACTCTTAACTGCTTTGGATCTTTGCAAGATTATATTTATGGCGTGTATAAATTTTCTTCATACCGCCTTTATGAAATGAATGTTAACTACATAAAGTGATTTCGGTGCTTCTTTACTATGGATCAACAGTATAATGACAACAATGGCAACATTTATTCCGACGTGTTCTGGCTTGCAACGTTGGTCCAATCAATTGGCGAGCTTGAATTTGGGCAACAGGTTTGGTAGTCTTGTCCCGCTATATGCTCTGATCGGTATTTAATATTTACTTAATATATTGTTCGAGTACACACATTATGATTTTTGGATTCCTCTTTGTGAATCTCACATGTAACTTGAGTATTTAAGGTACCATGTTCTGTAACGGCGTATGTGAAAACCTTAATCCAAACCTCAAACCCCACAAAAGAAAAAAAGGAAACCCTGCTGAAAAAAGAAAAAGAACATCAAATGTAAAAGCCCAAAAAACCCAGGCAAAAAATGGAAAGAGTAGATGCTTAAACTGAACAAATATGTGGCTGTGCTAATCGTTAGTCATAAATTGTCGAAAGCATGGTTGGAGTTAACAATAGACAGCCATTGAAAAGCATGCCTATGGAAAGGACTTGGTCTAAACTATAAATTGCTAGATAAGTCTTCGAATGTCTGGTTTGCATTAGAGTGCATAAATGCTATAATAAATTCTAATTTCACTGGAAGATGTTATGTCTTGTTCATTAGTTATAGCACTTTTAAGAGCATGAAATGCGACTTCCCTGATGCCTCTCTTAGTAAGACTGACTTATGGAGGTTTAATTGCTTTGATTTCATGGCAGACTATTCTCCTCTTATCATCACTTCTCAAGCGCATTGACCGGCTTTTGCAATTTGACAGGTGATCCATTTGCTTCTTGAATCCATCAATCCTTACTGTGTGTCATTTGAGATTCTATGTTATTGGATATGTCATACACAGGCTCATGCCTAGCTACAATGGGATCTTGACCGTCAGCTGCATCCGGACATTGACACAGATAGCACTGAAATTCTCTGTATTAATCCCTCTTGTAAGTTGCCATACTATAACTGATGACCCACTTAATTGTAAATTATTCATGACTCAAATTTGGGTGGTCAATACTTGATGCAGGATCGAATCTGTGATCTAATTAAGCCTTTCAGGAATCTAAAGTCATTGTGGCAAGTCAGAGTTGAAGCAAGCAGGGCTCTTCTTGACCTTGAGTTCCAGTACAAAGGCCTTAATGCAGCACTGTCACTGTTTGTTGAATTTTTAGAGGAAGAACCATCCTTAAGAGGTTGTAATATTATCAAATCGATGTACTAAACAAATCATGTGGTATTTTTACGTAAAATTTTTTAATTTTCCTTCCTC
>JANUWG010000539.1:0-11374 GCA_025175695.1 Eugenia klotzschiana
CTTGGTTCATGGTTTGAAGAAATCGGAACTGGGCCCGAATGCCATGGGCCGGTTCTAATTTGAAACTACCGGTCCAATCAACGGGCTGGTTCCAATTTTGACCCGGGCGGTTTCGGGCCCAAATCGGCCCATGGCCACCTCTTCTTCTTGTGTCCTTTTGCCCTCTTTGATTATAGTCTAAAAGTCTTTCTATGTCAAAGTCCCCAAGTTTTTGTACAAATCTGTCAAGTCAAGCTCCTCCATTTTCATTCCCTAAGCTTCTTCCTCCATGGAAGCTCAAAATTAGGGAAAGAAAAGTATCATTGTGTTTCCAAGAACAGCAGGTACCAGCGTCATTGTGCAAGAAGGGCAGGATCGTCCCTTCAATAGATGTAGATGTATTAACATGACTAGAATAATCAGTCTATTCAACTAGGAGTTTTACTCTTTATATGGATATGCAGGGAATCTAATTAACAGTTTTATGGCAGAGTAATTCCACGAATTTTCTGGATGAGTTTTTAAGCAAAAAAAGCATTTGATAATGACATAAAATTTCTCCACCTAGAACAAAAGTTCATTTGATAACGGTTGAAAATTTCTACTTCTCACAAAATCTTTTACGAAAATTTTCCACTTCATTTTTAAAATTTCTTTAAAATATTATTTACTATTTAAAAATAAAAAATATTATTTTTAAATATTATTTATTTTTTACTCCAGTGGTGGCGACGGCGGCTTGCGGAGGTCGGCGGAGGTCGGCGGTGGGCAACGGAGGGTGGCGGTGGCCGATAATCAGTGAGTTGGGAATATCTTGTCCATGACAGATAATACATAACTTATCTTATAATTTAAGAATGATCAGAAGCACGAGAGTGCCTTTTTTTGGTCTATCTTCTTCATGATCAATATGGTGCGAGTTTCGCCTTTACTTGGCATCAATTCTTTCACATTCCCATCATCCCCGATCTTCAAAGGTTGATGCATTTTAGGTTAGTTTGATAAAAATGTTCAAATCATTTTCTAACTTAGCACGACTATAGAGCGCAAAACATAATGTTGAGGCATTAACTGCATTAGTCACGTGCTCTCGTTATCATTATTTGTAACACTCCATAAGGCAAATTTCGTTGCTTCCTGAAAATCACTATTGAATTGCAAATTGGGCATTATTTTATTAATGTCCGATTAAAAAAGAAAAAACTTTAATCGCTGACATATTAGTTATTTCATCAAGATGCAATTTCAGTAAATATGACAAAGTATTTAACGAGTGGCCCCTTCGTTGCTGGGAGTAAATATATTAGAATGACAGTCCATAAATAATAATTTGTCGTGATTAATCAATTAAATCATTACATTTAATTGGCAATACTTGCACTAAATCTCGAGGTGCAGACATGAGCCCTGAATATCTCTATTTGCTTTTTATAAAACGAGTCTATCAAGATTTTCAACTTTATGATATTATACCGCTTAGGTCATCTATGACCCGTCCTAATTAAGCACCAAAGCGCCGTAAAATGTGAAATTATAGAGGACAACATTGCACAGTACAAAATCAAGTGCAAGGGCATCGGTATTAGTTTGGACTGGGATTGGACGGGGAATATTGCTAATGCAGTCCAAGGGCTGCGCCCCACCGGAAAGCAGGTGGAGCAGAGCAGCGTGGACCCCATCACCTCCGACGACGACCACAATCACACCTTCCCCTCCTCGGAGAACCACCACCGCCACCTTCTTCTCACCTACATCGTCAGCGACTTCTCGGGCTTCATTGGCGACGCCGCTTCGCTCAACACTGAGTTCAACTGGCTCGCTGACGTGGCTTCAACATCATCGTTCTTACGGAGGCCAGTTTACGAGGAAGATGCCGAAGTGCTGCCTGTATATAGAAGGAGGGACAAGGAAGATGGTGACGATCCGTTGTTTGCTCATATGGGGGGTTGCCAGAGTGCTCCTCAGTATTCGAGTGAACCAAGTCGGTCGAACCAGAGATGGAGAGAGCCCTGGGTGCGGTCTGAGCGCCGTCTTGATCAGACAATGATGTCTTTCTGGGACGCCATTAGTAGACGTAACAATTGTAAACTATAGAGACTATAGAGAACCTTACACTAGTTGAGAAATGAGAATGCTTTCAATCTTATACTAGTCCACAACAAATAGCATTAATGCCTCTCAAATTCTAGATTTTACTGTGACAGGGAAAACAAAAGATTATGGGTTTTGCACTTGCATTGCAACATTGTCCAAACGAAATTGCTTTCAATTTCGGCTCATCAGAGCAATAATCAGGAATGTATTGGTCAATATGATGTCACCATCAGAATACCATCATTTCACTTCCACCTGGTTATCAAATCCAACTGGCCTGACTAGTTTTAGACCAACTTTCCAGAATTTTGTATCCGAAGACATTTTGTGTAAGAAAAAATATACACAAAGGTAGCACTTAGCAGACCCTCCCTAGTAGCAACAAGCAGCTAAAGAAACCCCCCTTAACTAGAGCAGCATCCAATCCGCTAAAAAACTGACCCGTCCTCTTTGACATTGATTGCTTGTCCCTGACACAGAACAGAAGAAACACTTGGGTTCTCACCCGCTTCGACTGCTTTCTTGCTCACGATCCTATAAATCTATCTAAGGACATCGGCAAAAGCTGCTTCCATGAAATAGAGCGACTCATTCTCGGCAAATGACTTCCCGTCCTCCAGTGGGACAGCCACGAGGTGGCGGAGATCAGACTTGTTTCCAATGAGTATGACCACGATGTTGGGGTCGGTGTGGTCCCTCAACTCCCTCAGCCACCTTCCAACATTCTCAAAAGTCGCACGCCTGGTGACGTCATACACAAGTAAAGCGCCAACAGCTCCTCTATAGTAAGCACTAGTGATGGCACGGTACCTGAGAAGTTGAACAGTTAAACTCAATACATTGGGCGATAATAAAAAAAATTCACAGCAACCTCCTTCAACGCATAATCCCACCTCCATCACCGTTGAACATGACAGTACATGGAATTATCATAAGATGTTAATTATTCAATGCTTTGCCTTTCACCTTTTTTTCTTTATAGCCAGAGAAACATATTAAATCTGGTGAATGCTCATCACATAGGCTGTGACCTCCAATCTGATCCTCATTGTTTCAGTAAGAACATGTGCAAGTAGTAAATCAGATACCATAATTCCCTTCCAGGTATCTCTGATGCATTGGTTGGATCAAGTTTGGTTTTAATCTGCCCGTTAAGCTCTTGCAAACTTCCAACACTAACTATATTCTCAAGGTCACAAACTAAGTAGGAACTCGTGCTATTGTGAAGATATATTAAGTGGTTACTCCCTGCTAATGAAAAGAGGAAACTTAGAGCATGCAGCAGATATCGTTCACACTAGTTGAATCTTCCTTCCAGTATTCACACTAAACTTCAATGCACCATCTTTCATCAGTCCACTCACCGATCACAAAGGCAAAGTACGTCTATCCTCCAACTACCAAGCAAGCAGGCATACAGGATCATTTAATGTTAGTGTCGAGTGACAATTTATGTTGACTATAATTGCAACTTCATATGTCAGAAAAATCACAGCAACCCATGTCTATCCTCAAAAGACCAACGGCAATTTTTTTCTGTTGACCATACAAGGCTACTTCAGACATGAGTACAACAGAAATTATCCTTCTCCATCATTACTTATTGAAGGGAACTTCTTGCTATCCACAGCTTGCCGATGTAACTTGTAAGACTACTCATAGGTCAGAAAAGGTCAAAGATCTCCAAACAAACTCGTTTTGCTTGAACATGAGTTTGTTTCCTCATTTGGAAATTGCATCATTACATGACCCTCGAGCTTATTTTGCAATATAAAATCAAGATCTTGAAACTAAACTCGCCCTGGGATGCTTTCAGTTCGATTTATAGATGATTTCCACTGTCAAATTTCCAACTCTGAACAGACATAAATGAAAATAAGGCTTTCATGGTAACATCATACATGTATAGCTAAAGTAACAAGCAATTTGCTGGACTTTTCTTGCTCTCTCCTTTCTTTTCTTTTCTTTTTCTTTTTTTGCATTCAATTTCCAAGTTGTGAGTGAAATTTGTATATCCACAATACTTCCTCTATTAAAGACTAAAACTTGGGAACCAGCTCCACCGCATGCCAAGTCTGTCGAGGAAAAAAAATGGAGGAGCTAGTTCTACTTAACACAATTTCTTGTCTGGGCACTTTGCTAGCCCTAGGTGAATCAAGAATAAAATTGCAAACAAATCCTTGGAGTACGGCACCTTAAAAAGAGTATCCATCACATAAAGGTCCTCTGGAAAAATCAGAGCCAGCTTCCACAAAGCAAACTTCAGCACACTTGACTACCAGAAGCACTATGAATCAGAATTAGCACTACCGTGAATCAAAAGATCTCACTTTCTAACGGGGCTAGTAAAACTACCAGTAGAACGAGTAAGAGAAAAAGAAACATGAAACCGGCAGCCAATTATTAAACTGGTAAAAAGTCATGGGGCACAGGGTGATGCACATGCTTCATCTGCTGCTCATGTTCCGGTGAAAATTAGTCAGCAGTTTCACTGAAGAACACAATCATCATTTCAGTGTTGTACTATCAAAACCGTTCCCATCATCATTTCAGTGTTGTACTATCAAAACCGTTCCCAAGATATTTCATTCGTAAATATCAAATTGGGAAAGAAATGTTTCACGAAATGAAACCATGGGAAAACACAGAAAGCAGACAGACATGAGAGAGGATACTTTTTAAGTACTTCAAACCTCATTTAGCACACGATAAATCTGCAACTGGTGGAATAGCTCACTAAATCTACAAGAACCAGATCACATACATGGAAGCCCTCCTTCGTGCAAGAACCAAGAGTTTCCCCATCGCAAGCACAGCACCATCCATATCAAAACTTCAGACATTCCCTTAACTTTCCATCTAAGTCACAAAAATATTGACAGCAAACCACAGGTTTGGAACTTCGGAAGTGACATAAGAAAGGAAAGCAAATTGGTTGTCAATCAAATTGCTACGAAGGATTATTTCCTAATATAAGTAATTGAAAAACACACTATTATTAGGAAGATTTGATTGTATGATCGATCAGATCTTCCAATGATTGTGTAGTTTTATCTTCATTGGCTAAATTGATCCTTTTTTGAAGATTTTCAGCTCAAAAAAAGCCTTCGGTACTAGAGATAGAATCGTCTTTCTTAGAAGCACCATCTCTCAAACTTGATATTCCCAACATATGCCGAGAGTCCATACCATAAAAATCCGACCTTATAAGCCTAAACCTAGCAGACTAGAGAAATCTAATCCAGAGGCCGTCGAACCGGTAGTCTAGTGAAACTCGCAACCCCAACCAGAGCGCGTCGAAACCGCCGAAGGAAAGAATTAGCACCCACAGAATCGAAACTTCGGAAATCAAACCAACAGAGAAAGATCGATCAAGAGGAGGAGGAGGAACCTTTCTTGGCCAGCAGTGTCCCAAATCTGAGCCTTGACGACTTTGCCGTCGAGGTTCAAGCTCTTCGTGGCGAACTCGACCCCGATGGTGGACTTGGACTCGAGATTGAACTCGTTCCTGGTGAACCGGGAGAGCAGGTTGGATTTGCCGACGCCGGAGTCGCCGATCAGGACCAGCTTGAAGAGGTAATCGTACTCGTCGTCAGCTTTATACCCAGCCATGAAAAAAAAACAGAGAAAAAAGAACCTCTCCCGTCCTCCGGTTCAGGCGGATTTCCTCAAGAGGTCGAGAGATTCCAAAGAAGAAGAAGGATGACGAAGAAGAAGAAGATGGTGAATCCACTCAGTCTGGTTTGGACTGATTTGAAATTTTGGGGAAGAAGAAGAAGAAGGATGGAGACGGTTGCCTTCCGAGTAGGCAAGAATCTAGGAAAAAATGATTTTGGGTGGAGGACGCAATTATGTTTGGCTAGGTTTGAGCTGCTGTTACTTGGGAGCTTTGCTTTCCGATCTTTCCTTAGCATCTCCTAATTTTAAACATCATTACATTTTTCATTGCATGAAACAAAGAGAATCTTCTCCCTTTTTAAGGAACAATGTTGAAAAAAAAATTGGATTTTTTTTTCGAACTGAATAACCAACTTTTTTTTCGAGTAGATTTCGAATTTCGAAATACTTTTCTCCTTCGGCATTAATTTATACAATTTATTCACATTATGTATTCCTATCACCGGTTTAATTTCCATTATTCGACGATTAACAATAAAATCTCAACATCTCTAACAGAATTACATAATGAGTGGTGGACTCTCATTACTCGAGTTAACATTAGTTATTCTTATTCGAGATCTTAACTTCCTGAGCTGTGAAGACCAAATTGCGATAACCCTATCAACACTTCTTAAGCATGCTCAAATCATGTGTTCTCTCGCCACCATTATCTCGATTTAACCGTCCATTTGAGTTGAGTTCCAAATAGAATTAGCACTTTCTTTAAAGTTGGTAGATGAATCATGTCAAATGAAAATATAAGTAAAAATGAAACGCGGTATGTTCGGTAGTACACTCACCGTATGATAATTAGCCATGTCATATTAAGAAAGAAATTGATTTTTAAAAAGGTTTTTACATTCTCAAATCGCCAATGACAAATATTCAAGTATCACGTATGTTTCGACCACCCAAAAAAAAAAGTATGATGTATGTATGCCATTTGGAGAAGTTTTGTCACGTGTCATTAACAGATGTAATAAATTTGTAAATTAGGTAACGTTTTGAATAGTAATGTTTGGTTAAAAGAGGATTTGGTCATTTTTGACAATGAAGGTAAGGGCAAGTACGTAAATTCACCTGAAATTGACAAATCATGGAGAAAGAAAAGAGTGAACAAGAGATTTTGCAAAGTTGACCAATGACTCCTACCAACTCCAAAGAGAGAGAAATATGTAGAAACTTTTGAAGTAGCCGCTTTACTTTAATGTATATCGAACCAGAATTAAACCCTACGATGCACAAAAATATTGTAACACAGATAAAAGTTTAAACTTTCATACCCCTAAAATATACGTTATGTATATGTAACATAAATGAATAAGACATACTATCGGTTAAAAGTCGATATTAGTTTACCGAAGGAGCTTGTAACTTCGAAAAAATCAAGTAAATGTCGATAATTTGATAGAAAAGTAATGGAAACTTGCTAAAAAGTTGTTGCCCAAGCAATTTGCCGGCTTATCACTGTTTTTAGACACTTACCAACATCAGGGGCAAGCAGAAGATAGTGAGCTAGTGACATCTATGACATCCAAGGAAGGGGTCATTTGAGGGGACTTGGAACAGACCATAGAAGAAACTTTTGATGCACCCATCCCTGTCCAATTATGTTGCAGTATCAAAGCTTGAATGAAGCTCTTTAATGTCAAATGATCATTTAATTGCATGCTTCAAACCACGCAGTACAGCTGACAGGAATGGTTCGTCCATAATTTGAAGATACAGAAATCAAGCACCAGATCTTTACCCGAAAGTCAATGATCGCTCAATTCTTGCTCTTGTAAACTGTACACCAAATCCCGCAGTTAGATGCGAAATTGGGCAGTAAACATTATTTACAGAATTCCCTTGACCGGTACAATCAAAATGAGCCGAGCAAGCTTCAATACGCAAGCAATGTAAAGATTGAACCAAGGACTCTTGTCCGTATGAAGCTATGGAATGTAGCCTACCAATTCAGAAGTGTTCAGTTAACCAATAAACGGCACAGAAAAACTGAAGCCAGAGCTTCTATTTCAAGAGAAGACAACAGTGAGCGGCAAAATCAGGTTCATCATATTCAGCTACTTGCTCATGGAGGAAGACAAGCAGAAGTTCCAGAAGATGGAGCCCATGGACATGAAAGCTACACGGGCTTGAAGGGGAACCACCCTGTTAGCATGCCAAAGAAGTTAGCAGAATGTGTCAGTGACACATAAGCTTTTCTACACAATAAGAAGAAAAGGAAAGTCTGCTGGAGAATTCCTTTATGTTTCAAAGTTTTTCTCCACGTTGCCAAAAGAATGCCTCATTGGTGGTATATCAAAGAATTGCAACTCCAACTCTTAAAAGACAAACAAAAACTCAAGCAACTGCTACACAGCTCTTTCCCATTAACTGAGGTCAGCAACATGAATCATTCTAAGCTACAATGCTGCATTTCATACCAGATGTACCCGAATATCCAAGTACTCCAGACTTTTGAAACAATAAACCCAGATAGGAGTGGCATGAAAATGTAAACTTGAAATTAACAGCATTAACACATCCACATCATTTTTCTCCTGCCTCCAAGCTACAGCGCCTCTAAGAACCATGGGAAACTTGACAACCGCGAATCCATCAAAACAGGTTTACTGAGAAAGAGCTCCTATCTACTCAAACAAGTTTCACATATTTCTAGTCAGGTAACATCATGGAAATGCCAGAAAAGCGTTAAAAGAAACATACCAGAAATTCAACATACTGACAGGGATCCAGAACCTAAATCCTGCAAAGATGAGGTACATGGCTATACATCATTTTACCTGGCATTGGATTGATAAAGACAGCTTTGAAGATTAAAGAGCACTTTACCATAGAGTAGTGTGGGAAGAGCGTCTTTTTGATACTTTTTAGGAAGCTCAGATAACTTCCCTTGCCATAAGTTGTTCCAAGCAAAAACAATTCCAATAACTGCAGGGCCAAGCACGATTTGGTTTAGCAATACCTGCAAGAAAAATGAAGTTAAAAGATTAAGCTCTTATGTTTTGTCACCAAATATGTGATAACATTGTAAGGAAACTAATTGTACCTTCAGCATCAAGTTCTCAACTGTTGGCTTAGGCAAAGTTTGATCAAGATACTGATACCAGACATAACAGCCGGGGCCATAGAGAAGGAATCCATAAGAAGTCATGCGAAGGGCCCGAAACCAGTCATGATCTGAAAAAAGAATGCCAGTGATGTCCTGTGCCATAGCTTTGGGTCAAAATTTAAACACGGATGCTTTAATCACCAAAACAACTCTAACAGAGCAATAAGAACATTCGACCATCGTTACAGGCTAACAGTTGCAAACAAAAAAAGGTTCGCGCCACGTCAGCCTTAAATATTACCACCTTTTGAAAAGATACAACCTACCTCCTCAATGTGAAAAAGAACTGAAGCAACGAGAAATTATGGACAACCTTCTCTCTCTCTAAGGAAAGCAAACTTAGTAGTTAACAGACTTCTCAAGCTTCATTTTTTATATCTCTTCCAATTTTACGAGACATTTTGTAAAAGTCAAATCGGTGAACAATTCATAGAAGAGCTTTCGACCCAAAAGACTCACAGAGAACCGGAGAGATTACCTAGTATGCTCAGCACAAGATGAGAAAATTGGCACAAGTGGAAGAAATGTAGCCACTTGAGACATGACCAGGCTCAAGGGTATGATTTATGACATTTCGAACTTAAACCTCGATGGAAGTCAGACCTGCTTCTAATCGATGCATGAAAATATGTACAATTCACTAGCACGGCACAAAATGGCTCCAGCTGTAGCTCAACTAGAAAACTGATTTGACCACACTTGGAAAGCATTTTCTTTGGATCATAAGCAGAGTTGACTTAGAATGAGTGGCACATGATTTTTCCATCAACACCATATGACTCTTAGAAAACTAAGCAATAGAAGCTTAAAGTGGTGAATCTGGCAAGCTCAACTGCACGGTGGATAGTAGCTCATCAAAAGATGACTTCATGTATTAATCTAATATCTAGATAGTCAAGTATCAAGCATAGAAGCGCCGCCAGTGCTTAAATAGTTCCAATCAACTCTGCACTAGTATCTTTCACTGAAAAGCCTACACGGCTTCAAAACTAGTGAACATGACACCAACCACTTGCTACACTTTTTCAGTGCTATATCCAAACACTTGAACTTGGCACAAGAATTGCCCCGTGACATGCAAATGACTTAGAAGAAAAGCCATAACACCTAAAGTGGAGATTATTTGCCCACCTTTTCCCCTACAATCTAAGGCAATAATGATCAGCAATTTCCTTCCAGAATCACAATTTTATTTTCTCTGCAGGCAATATCAGCCAGTCAGTCATGTGAGAGGACGCATCAATATCTTTTTCCTTAATGATGAAATCAAAAGAAGAACTTTCTCAGAAGCGAAGCGAAATCTTTGATAGACCCAGAAGTCAGAACGTCTAGTCCCAGTGTTCTCATCAAGCAAGAGAAAACGAGGAACTAGAAACAAAACATCGAGCACATTCCCTGAACACTGCATATACTAGTCAGTTATCATCATATAATCCAAGAGAATACGCACAACAACACAATCATTCGCACTTGCGACGCGAACACACATACAACATTCGGCTGACAAGATACATTCGTAACCAAACACCATACCTCGCGAACACCATCAATGTCCGATCCAGACGAAGAAGGTCTCACGGAGCCCTCTCTATTCCTTCTCAGGCGCTCCATGACCTGAGCTATTGTGTCGCCGGCGAGAGCGAGCGAGCCCGCCGTTGCCGCTTGCTTGAGGGGGAACCGGCGAGCGGCTCTCCCCGTCGACTCCACCGAATCTGAGGGCTTCGAGCTCCTCCGATGGGGACCCGAGGATCCCTTGTTCCTCGAGGGACCGTTCCACCCCAAGAGCCAGCCATGGCCACAGCCGCCGCCCAGAGCACCCATTGAAAGATCAAATAGTCCGAGTTCGACCCGATTTGGTGGAAATGGTCCACTCTTCTTCGACGACTTTTTTCCAATTAAGCGGGATTTTTCCTTCTGTGTGCTTTTTACCTCGGCCGTGGATGGCTAGAATCTGCGGTCGAGATTTGCTGGGTGGAAGGGTGAGCGGAGATCAGGAAAAAATTTTGGGTGGGCCGGGGCGACCCAATATTTGCTCGGAGATCAGTGGCTTCGGCTTATCGAAAGGCCGGAACGGATGGCGGTGTGGGACCCGTCACGCTTGTTTCCGTTCATTTGCTAAAGTTAAAACCTAATATTTGTCCAAATTCTGAAAATATAATAAATGTTAAAAATGTATACGTTACATAACAATCAGATGTTTCTTATTACAAAATACTCGAAGTACGTACCCCTAGCATTTAAATTAAGTAACGAGGTAAAGATATAAATTAAATAATGAGGAATTTTTTTTATAAGCAACAATGATAAACGCCGTTGAATTTTCTTTGGATCTTCAAAACAATTTTGGGTAGTTTGGTAATTATACCTAGCTTATTTTTTTTTAATATTTATAGTTGAACATGGTTGCCATAAATGAAAAATTAAAATCTCTAGTGTTTAGATGTAAAAGGTGAGCTCATTTGTTGAAGTGACGGTTGCAATTTTCAGTATTAATTGATAACCCTTCAAGAAATAGTTGCGATT
>JANUWG010000540.1:0-11363 GCA_025175695.1 Eugenia klotzschiana
CCAAACAAGTAGCTAATCCGGGAGCCAAATCATAGAGGCAAGTAATCTGAAGTTCTCAAGCCACTGAACTATTGCTTCCATGCATAAACATCATGTGCAGTCGTATATTGCTTATGTATCCCCAACCGGCGGAGTACGGGTCAAATGGCTTCCTCTTCTCCCTCGCCTTCCCTTTTGTATACCTTCAGATCAGCAAGAACATCGCCCAACCTCTGGGACAAGTAGGTCTGACATAAGATGGGAGGAAACCTGCACATGATGCAATGTCGAACAAACTTAGCACACGCTGCCGGTATCCATTTGCTAATGTGCACCATGGCTAATAACTATTGGAGTAGCTATGGCAGATACTGCGCCCATTGCCCAAAGGAAAAGATTCCAACCCGTTAAAGAGAGCGTGTGAGCGTGCGGTTGATCATATCAATGCCTCACGAGAAAAAATGGAGCTAAAACTTAGATTCAGTCCTCTTAACACAAACAAAAAGTCCAAGCATGTGCATTTCGATGATCCTTGGACTGACATCATTTGAATCAGGGAGGAGAAGAAGTAAATATCTGGATTCAGAACTGACAAGAGAGGAAGTAAAATAGCACCGTCTTGTTGATATATAGGGAAGTAAACTTACTTGGGAGGATTTTCTTCTGATGTACATGTTGGCAAACACTGGATGAGACAATCATGGTTAGGCTTCATGAAGAATGCAATCTGCAATTTGTGAGTAACAGGTGCGTAAGGATTTCATCATCAGAGATATCAGCACAAAAAATTCATCGAGAATGGAGAAGGTAATGAACCTGAGCAAATCCTTAAATTACTTCGTTTGAACTCTGGGACGTAAAATTCAAGGTATTCCCTTGAGATGAAGGGAAGAAAAATATTTGGTCTCGAATTGGGAGGGCAGGGCAAGTGAAAGATGCTAACTAGGCAAGGCAAAACAATCAGGCTTCTTTTGCAGAAACTAAGGTTCGATCATCACTGAAAATAATCTCAAGTTGAGAGGAGTTTCCTACGAGTTTGATCACATGCCAAACTGACTTGCCGCTAGAACGCAATATGAAACCTAGGACCATTTTCTGAATCAGCTTAAAAAAATCCAAGATCGGCTTCAATCGTACTCTACTCTTCCTGGTACTGTCCTTTCTTAAATTTATTTGACAAGGCTTCAAAATCTCTCAGTGGTTTTTGCTAATTTTTTTTTTAAAGATGAGCAGAAATCTGTGTGCGTGAGAGAGAGAGAGAGAGAGAGAGAGAGAGAGAGAGCAAAAAGGCCTTACAGAATACCGTTCTTGACCATTCCCTACGACTCGATGGAGCGTGGACCTGATTGAAAAGCAAAGCAAAAGTATATATTTGATGAAAAAGAAGCAAAAAAGCGGCAAGTCAAATGAAACAATATAGAACAACCTTGCTAAATATGGAGAACTGCAGGACACCTATAAGATTCATGCGAAAAGTTCATTCAGATATCACTAAGCATCTTTTCATGAATGATGATGATGCATGTTAAGCCTCATCTGTGGTTAGCAATCCCAAAACACATACAAAGATTAGTATCCAAAATTGACCGACGAGAGTTGAGTGATGATAAAAGCACTAGCATACCAATTTTATAGTTTGTCATTCATAAAGAAGGCTCCGTCTTGAAAATGATATAGGTCATCAAACCTATCATACTGTCTTCAATAACTGTGTTTAATTAGGATTTCTTTTCCAAGTCGATTCGTTTAGTAATTAACCAATGTCAAGAGCAGATGCTCTTGTACTATTGATGGGCCACTAATATCAGTAACAGCCAAGAGGATGCAACAGAAGATATTCTGAGATCTCTGACCATCATGTTGAAAGCTTTCCTCACGCAATTTTGTTTATATAGATTTTTTATGAAAGCAAATTACCTGAAAATACAATTGCTCCATCGTTCTAGCATATCACCAAGATTCACTATGAATGCTCTGTACAAGGTAGTCATGGAAAGAATGTTACTTTTCAGGATCACTGTGAGATTCTTCTGTCTAGTAATTGAAACGATTACGCAAAAATGAGTCCAAGCAATGAACTAGACAACTAAAAGAGGGTAATCACAAAAATAATTGTAGAATGTCTATGATGCGTGGAAGTTCTATGGCCGCGGACCCGCGCATGAAGGAAAGAATGGTGGAATACCAACGTATGCATGAGTGCGAGAGTGTTGGAGGAGAGAGAGAAAGAGGTTCGTCAGCAAGGCACCGGAAGGATTAAACTCGTCAAGGTTAAATTGCAGAAAGAAAAGGAGAAGAGGATTGGGGCATCTCTCTAAGTTTCTAAATGGAAATCCTTCTTTATCACCAATCTCGCAAATCGTAATAGTACTTTCTCTCTAAGCTGGCTTATCAGTGCCCTTGTTCGAACAAGAACCACAGTAGTGAAGAAGGATTTTTGTCAAAGAAGCATTCACTAATACTGGGGTAGTATTCCACTCAACATCGGCATGAAGAAACACGTGGTCGTACAAAACCAGAAGTGCAAGATTAGAAGTAATGTCAGTTCATGTTATATTTGTGAACCATGAATCACTGGAATATAAATCACAACACCATGATCTTCCACCAAAAGCGTCCAAATTGCTCAATCATCTCAAATTCAGAATTGGAATTCCGGTGGGCTTTAATTACCCTTCCAATGGTTGCACATATTCCCATGTCTGAGGTTTAGCATCTTTGTTCTTGCAAATCTGAAACAGTTTAAAAAGTCAAATGCATCATGACTGTGCACAAAGTCTGCACGAACAGTTTTATAGGAGAACAGTAAGTACCTGGAGACCTGAGACATCATCTGTTGCCAATAAGGTAAGAAACCCAAAGTCCGAATGTGCCCCAGCTCCATATATTCCTCTAGATGGATCAGAGACTACACCTAAACAATGAAAGGAATATCAACCGGATGAGATGAAGGAACTGCGGGGTTTTATTGTGTAGTTTAGTGAAGTAAAATCTACCTTCGTAGTGCAACAAGCGCAAGTCCGCAATAGGCTCACTGAGTATTTCTGGCTTATTAAAAAAATCAGCCTCCAGATCAAGTGCTAGAGCAATGATCCTTGCAACTACTTTCGCCACATTCCTGAAATGCGCATAGTTGCTTATAAAAAAATATTACCAGATTGACTACCATCAGTTTTGACACCAACAAATTACACTGAAAATACCACACCAGAGAAACAGAGGATCTCTGTACAACAAAAATTAAGGTATACAGCTCTATATCATTCATAACAAAAACTCACAATGCCTGACTATGAAATTCCCGCATCGTCTGCTTCCACCCTGGCAATATATCTGGTGAAAATACATGGTGAAACCAAAGCAATTAGCCATCATCAGAAACATTTTTACACGGTGAAACCAAAATAATTACCCTCAGAAGGCCAGACGTTTGGTCCAAAATGAGGCTTCTGCGCATCAGGATCCTCCTCTGCTACTTCCACTCCTAAGAAGTACCCCTCCCTGTAATCTCCTATAAAACGTGAAAGGAATCAGTAATACTCGAACGATCTTCAGAAGTATTTATCAACAAGTATTTATCTAAATCCACTTTAAGCAGCAAAGACTTCAACAACCTGACGTCCGAAAGGAAAAAAAAAAAGATCATATGACACCAACCTTTTATTTGATTTGCAGCATCGAGGACCTGATCGAACAGAGGACTGTAGCCTCTGTTCTTCTCGTTCCTTAATAGCTTCATTTTCTGGCTCAAAGGGAGACTGAAGAACCGTCTGCTCTGATGGAAGACCTCCTCCATCAACTGCCGGCTCATTCCATGATTGATCACATAAAAGAAGCCAGAATCCAAGCATGCCTGAGGCCAACGGATTGGATTCGTGCGTCAGTGTCATCGCAGATCAGAACCTCGGTTTTTTTGGTTTCAGTAACCGAAATGGAACTGAAATAGTGGAAAAACTCGAGAGAATGGAAGACCTGTTTAAGCAGAGACGCCGACCGTTGAATGTCGGAGCTCGACAGGTCGATATGGTTGAGACCCGTAGTGGGAACTCGGGCGACTCCAACGCTGTCCACGCCAGCCATGCTTGTTGCTGCTTCTCCGCCTGGTGAAGACTTGAGGATGATCGAGGGCTTGGTGAAGACTGAGGACGATTGAGCTCGGATGGGATTTCATAAATATTGGCGTGGCATCATCCTCTTGAAAGCGAGGCGCGTGATGACACTCAGTAAGTTGAAAGTGGGATCAGATACATGGGTGGGGGTTGTTGAGCATTAAATACAAGATGGGTGGGGGTTGTTGAGCAATAAATACAATGGAAAATTTCAAATAAGGGCCTAAAGTCCTTTTATTTTCTCAAATAAGGGCCTGAAGTGAATCAAGTTTCACTTAAGGACCTGAAATGCCATTTTTATTTCAAAAGAGGGCCTGACCAAGGTTATTTTTTTCATTTTCCTCTCTGTTTTTATTTCCCCCTTTGTTCGGCCGAGACCCTAGCTTGTTTACCATCTCCAAGCATATATATATTTGAAAACGTCTTATTTCGAAAGACGTGATTCTTTAAATTTACTGGTCAACCCCCTGTCGCCTACTGTCAATCGACTGAGCGTCATCACGTGCCTTGCTTTCAAGAGGATGATGCCGCATACTCCGTCCCTGCTTCATCATCCTCAGTCTTCACCAGATCCCAGTCTTCTCCGAAAGCAGCTGCAAGCATGGAGAGCGCGGATGCAACAATGGAAACAAGGGTTCCAGTTAGAGTTGAGGTATGCGTCTCAATTCACTCGTTTTGGTCTTGTTTTACAGTTTTATTAAGAAAACCGGTACATGGTATTATCTTGATCAATGCTCTCCGCCTGTTTGATGCCATCAATTTCCCAAATTTTCAACAATTTTCAGGGGAAGGTCAAGGGCATGGTGCTCTGTTGGGTCCTTGGATTCGGGTCTCTTGTGGCTTGGAACAGTTTGCTGACCATTCAAGATTATTACTATGTTGTTTTCCCGGTAATCTATCGCGGGATATTCCCAATTTCCCATATTTTTTTTGAAGTAAATACCCTGATTTCTCTGTTTTGTGCTCTATATATTGGTAACTTTTTTCTCTTTAGCTATTTTAATATAAACATGGAAGAGTCTCGACTCTTTTTGTTCTTTTATCTCTAAACTCTCTCTATCGTGTTTAAAATATTACATGTTCTCGTTCAGAATAACTTACCTAATATTATTCGGATTATGAATATGTGATTTACTTGATTTGTTTCTTTTAATTCCACGATTTAAAATCAAATTTATTCAGAATTACCTATTCACCCCCATCTAGGTGATATTGCTAGATACAATACTTAATTGGCAAAATGTGAAAAGGGTTAGGACTCAATTGACAAAATGAATATATGTAAATTGGCAAAATTGATATATGTTTAAGACTTGTTGGACAATCTAAAGGATTCAGCCATTTGTGGGCTTAGCAACATGCCTACCTCTTGCTTGGTACGCAAAAAGTTGCGTGTATATTCCAATCTACCGAACCCATTGTCCAAGAGCGAAGGAACCCGTCCATTGGATCGCAGGCAGAGTTGGTGCCTAGACGTGTGGGGCATTTCCTTTTCTTTTACTTTCTCAAAGAGTTGCATGCACGATTTGTCCCTTTTCTTTTGGGCTAAGAAGTTTATAGTGCTTTATGACAGGTATTTAACGGAGGTATGCTCCGACATTCAACGTTGTTGCTTCTGGTTCGATTAGTAGAACTGTTCAGACCAGACAAGATCGTATAAAAGGCCAAACAAGTAGCTAATCCGGGAGCCAAATCATAGAGGCAAGTAATCTGAAGTTCTCAAGCCACTGAACTATTGCTTCCATGCATAAACATCATGTGCAGTCGTATATTGCTTATGTATCCCCAACCAGCGGAGTACGGGTCAAATGGCTTCCTCTTCTCCCTCGCCTTCCCTTTTGTATACCTTCAGATCAGCAAGAACATCGCCCAACCTCTGGGACAAGTAGGTCCGACATAAGATGGGAGGAAACCTGCACATGATGCAACGTTGAACAAACTTAGCACACGCTGCCGGTATCCATTTGCTAATGTGCACCATGGCTAATAACTATTGGAGTAGCTACGGTAGATACTGCGCCCATTGCCCAAAGGAAAAGATTCCAACCCGTTAAAGAGAGCGTGTGAGCGTGCAGTTGATCATATCAATGCCTCACGAGAAAAAATGGAGCTAAAACTTAGATTCAGTCCTCTTAACTTTCTTGAATGTAATTGCCTTACACCCTTTTCACCAAGATGTATTATACGATAATGCCAAAGAGTAGACAAATTATCTATAGCCACTGTAGTTGCAACCATATTGCTGATATTATCTTACTGGAGAAGGTAATGTGTACCCACACGTTTTCCCTTTGATGCTACTTTTGCCCCTGAGGTTAGTTTTCACTCTACACATCCAAAAATTGTTACCTAACCTTCTTGTTCAAGTTTACTAGTCGAGATCATATTTTTCTTCAACTCTGGGATATGCTTGATTGCAGGCCGTCCTTAAGGCTAACAAGGCGAGGGCTACTCTTGCCAACCCTGCCTAGGAGAGTTGAGGATTGCCCTCGTCTACCTCGCCTACGCCAGATCTAGGTAAGACCGACAAGGGCCACCCTTGCCTCAAAGAAGGAAGGGCAAAAAAAGGAAAAGGGAAAAGATCAAAAAATAAAATGATAAACATACCCTTGATCAAGCTCTTTCTATGAAACAATTAGGATATTTCAGGCCTTTATTTGAAATAAGGCCTACTTCAAGCCTTCATTTGAGAAAATGAGAGCACTTTGAGTCATTATTTGAAATTTTCACTAAAGGCCAAAAGCTAGAGTTGATTCATACTTATATGTGGGGACCAACTCAAGAACTCTCTTATGATGGTAAGAGATATTTTGTCACTTTCATTGATGATACAACAAGGAAGACTTAGGTCTAGGCTCTTAGAGAAAAATCAGAAGTAACCGGGATGTTTAAAATGTTGAAGGCCATAGTAGAAAAAGAGATAGATTATCAGATTAAAGCTCTAAATTCATATGATGTTGGTGAATACTTGAGCAATGAATTTCCAGAAACACTTGTGCTAGAAAGACATACATGGGTTGAAGACTTTTCCTAGAAATCCTCAAGAGAACGTTGTAGCTGAGAGGATAAACAGGACCATTTTGGAACGTACGAGATGCATGAGGTAACATGCAAGTCTCCTGCAACATAATGGTCAGGTTAAAAAGATTAATCATTCATATTTAAAAAAAAAATTGTTGTATTGCATATGCTTTTATTATAGGGAGGATAAGAAAAAGCTTGATGATAAGTCCCAGAAGTGTGGCTTTATCAAATATGATGGTGATGAGTATGGCTATGGGCTTTAGGGTTATGAGAATAACAAAATATTTCGCAACCAAAATGTGGTATTCCTTGAAGAAAAGATGTATAACAATCGTCAGACAGAGCATGAGAAGGCAGTAGAACCAAAATATGTTGAGCTGGATACAATGTCTGTGAAGATGGTTCTAGCAGATTAGAGTACACCTTAAGGGGAGGTTCAAGACGAACTATTATCAATGAGCATGCAATTCAAGAGGAACATAGTGATCCGGAACAAAGTTACGACCCTAAAGTAGCTGTGTTGAAGAGGTCTACACATGTGAGGAAACCAAAGGTAATTTTTTATCCATCAACAAATATGGTTCTGAGCCAGTCTTATATATATATTTAAGAAAACTGGAGACTTAAAATAAGGCCTAGAAAAACACATCTCACATGCAGTGGGAGCGCTCTATGAAAGACAAGATGGGCTCGTTATTTCAAACAAAACTTGAGAGTTGACCAAGTTGCCCACCGGTAGAAAGCCTTTATTAAACAAGCGAGTGTACGAGATTAGAAAAAAATGAAGCAAATGGTAATATCGGATACAAGTAGAGACTTGGGGTCAAGGGTTTTTCTCCAAAGGAATCGATTGACTACTCCGAGATATTTTTCGCTAGTAGGGAAAATGACATCAAGCAGAGTTTTGCTGATCTAGTTACGGTGGAGGATCTTCATATCGAGCAGTTGGACGTGAAATAGGGGTATTCACATGGTAACATAGATGAAGAGTTATCATAGCGCAACCTATAGGTTTTGAGGTAAAAGGTGAGGAGCACATAGCATGTCACTTGAAGAAAAGCTTGTATGGCTCGAAGCAAGCTCCCGACAATGGTACTTAAAAGTTGATGGTTACATGGAAAAAAAAAAGGTGCACATCATGAGGTTGATTATTGTGTTAATTTTTGGATGTATGGTGATGGTGATATCATATATCTCTCATAATGCTTGGATGATATGTCGATGGCTAGCTTCAATATGAAGAGAATCGTAGAATTGGAGAAGATGTTGGCATCGTAGTTTGATATGAAAGATTTGGGATATGCCAAGAAGATCTTAGGAATAAAAATCATGATGGATAGGTTAAATAAGAAATTACGGTTGTCATAGGAAGACTATGTGAATAAGGTGTTAAAGAGATTCAACATGGATAGGGCAAAACCGATTGTGACTCCTCTAGCAAGTCACCTCAAACTTTGAAAGGATATGTGTCCAAGTACTCAAACTTTAAAAGGTGAAATATGGAGGCCGACCCATATGCATCAACAGTGGGAAGTTTGATGTATGCCATGGTGAGCACAAGACTAGACATTGCACAAGTAATGCCAGTTGTGAGTTGATTATTGTAGAACCTAGGCAAAGAGAATTGGAATGCACTAAAATGGATAACAAGACGTCTAGGGTACATTAAATTACTCTCTTTGTTATGAAAGTACATCTCTAGAGTTGTAGGGTCATGTGAATACAGATCACTCGAGTAATAGAGATAGTGGTAAGAGTATCACTGGATATGTCTTTACAGTTGCAGATACAGTAGTGATTGGATGTCTTAACAACAAAAACAGTTACTCTATCAACGACAAAAGCAAAATATCTAGCAATCACAGAAGCCTTCAAGGAAATCATGTGGTAATAAGATTTCATGGAAGAGCTACATCGAAAGCAACTAGTGAGCACACGGAGGAGTAATAGTCAAAGTGTAGTGTATTTAGCAAAGAATGTAGCTTATCACTCAAGGACTAGACATATCAAGAGGTGTTATCATTTCATCATTGTCAGCATCAAAACATTATGAATTAAAGTTATAGAAGATTAATGGCTTGAACAATCCAGCTGACATGTTTACTAAGGTAATATATAAAAAGAAGCATATTTTCTGTACTACTACCATTGGTATTACTCCGTGTTTATTGATGAGGAGTATTGCAGAGGCACAAGTTCAAGTTACTAGCTTTTAAAGTAGATGCATGCAAAGTCGTTTGGTGCATTAGGTATATTTGTCATCAAGCGGGAGATTATTGGCAGCTGAAGCCAAATTTTTTTATTAATGGTTTTTTTTTAATTTTTTATCTTGATTTTACTTTTAGGTTAAAATTTACTCCTTTTATGTAAGTTATTTGGAAGCAGCAACAGTGAATGGCTGAGTAGAAAATATAGAGAATAGAAATAGAGAAAAAAAAATTGATTTTTTTCATTGTGAGTGTTCTAAATCTCTTTGTACCATGATCTCGAGAGAAGACTATCATTGTATTCCTACTCTCTTCAAAGCCCAAGGGATTCATAGAGTACCTATGCTTGAAGACGTAGAACAAATTTAGGTGAACTTTGATAACAAACCGTTTGTACTCTTTCGATTATTTTTTTTTATTATATTTTGCAAGTGTGAATTATTTGCTCATGTTATTTTTTTTAGAATCGGTGTGTGATTCCTAATGTCAATTACCTGTGCATATGAATTAATGCATTTTACTTAGGTGTTGCTAAATTGGAATGTATGTTCAAGGGGGCACAAATTGCAAGCTTTTCATGAAGGGTTACCATCATGCTAATTAAAGTGTTATGCTCAACATTTTCTAGAGTTGTCACTTGTAACCATCAATGTGATAACTCTTCAATCATCAAACAGTTTATTAGAAGAACAATAATATCGAAAATACCTAATTTTTTTTATTGAATTTATAATCGAGTACCTAATACTCAAGCATCTCAACTTTTCAATTGTGGGTTAATGTGAGGCCTCCCTTAAAGTCATAGGCGGAAAATATCAACATGGAAACTAATACAATCTAAATAATGCCAAGTAAGCTAGTCAGGCCGGTAAAATCACATGACATGGCAATTTATTTAATGGATGTCTCACATCGAGTCAAATTTGAAAACTTGAGGTATTTGATTGAACAGGAAAAAAAACTTTAGGAACTCGACCGTAAGAGTGCCAAAATTTTAGATAAGATACGTTCGGTCTCATTACCCTTTTATTAAACAGTATGTCTCTTGCATCAACGATCGAGAATCCTTGGAGCATTTGGACGAAACCATCCTCATCGACCGAATTTATGTGTGTTTGACGCGGTCTCTCTCAAGAGTTTGCCAAGCTAATGGAATTCAAAAGGAAGATAAGTATGACATACATATTCTATCAAGGGTCATGTGGACCTCACTCATGATCTAAGGTTCGATCATCAGTTACGTTATGTTGTAAAACTATCACGTCGTTGCATTAGTCGATGCCATCATCGAGGAAGTTTCCTAACTTCGCACCTATGACATCATCGCTAGACAAAATTCAAGTCAAAGACGCGGAGAAGTTTCCTTAACTTCACCGAAAGCAAGGATTGTAGTTTACTCTGTTGAACTGTTAGACATTGACCCATCGTTAACCACATATATAGGGACATGATGGGAGAGAACGGGAATGGCCAGCTAAGAACCATAGAGAAGAGAAAGAAATGTGTTGGGACTCCGATGATCCGCAACGGAAACGGCAGTATAAGCGGAGCGAGAGTTACGATCGGGCTATACAGCATTCGGTTCGGCCGTGTTAGGACTATAAATGCCCGAGTGAGAAAGTTCATGGGGAGTGAAGTTTCTTTCAACGAATTGGGTGACAAAGCACCGGCTATACATCGTTCGGTTCGGCCATGTTAGGACTATAAGGCTACGTATGGTAACGCTCCAGAAAAAATATTTCTGTTTCCAAAATATTCTTGAAACACTTTGGGAACCGAAACGCGTATGATAAAAAAGTGCTCTCAAAGTGTTCCGAAAACACTTTTGAGAAACAGAAACACTTTTGGAGTAGAAATAAGAGACAAAAAAAACTTGTTTCTGTATTCCAGGAACACTTTTTAGAAACACATTTGGAACATTTTTTAGAAACAATTGGGAACACTTTTGTTCTTGAACACGCTCTCTTCTCTTTTGTTAAGTCTCATGAAATAATCATTTTTATTTTATTTTTTATTTTTCAAAAAAAATTATTTTTTATTTTAA
>JANUWG010000541.1:0-11350 GCA_025175695.1 Eugenia klotzschiana
ACTTTCATGATAAGAGAACTTATATGAAAAACTGCAGGTATCTCCTAATATGCTCTTTTCTCAACTAACACAGAGCAGCAACTTGGGATTCAAAAAATGCCAAGTTGCTCCGATTTGTCAATATTATTAAACACACCTCGGTCCAAAGTATCAGCTTGATCTAAACCCAAACATAAAATTTATGCTGGTCTAGTATAAAAGGAATTCCAGGAAATAGCTGCATCAATCAATGAGCATAGTATGATGCCCATTCTTTACAAGTTGCTAGATAGGGAGGACGTATCTTTTCTTGGAGACCAAGTCAACATCTGATAAGCAATTATTGTCGACTCCACATAGTCATAAGCAGGGCTCTCCTTTAAAGACAAAAAGACAAATTACTTTTGGCCAAGGTAGCCATGGTCCAAACGTGATAAGAGTGTAGTAGCTTCGAGTGACAAAAACTAGTGCTGTTAATCTATAGTCCCAAACACTATTTCATCCAAGCCCTTTGGCACAACATGTTAACCTAAGATGGACCAATAACAGTGACAGTGTGGACCCCAGATCAGCCCAAACTTAAGCTGGAAAGAGAAAATGGTTGGGTGTGAATGCGATACACAAGTTACCATAACGCATGTAGTAGTATCCATTTAAGTTTTCTCTTTTTTTGGCTGAAGTTTCCATTTAAGTTCAATGGAAGGAGAAGAATTGTGAAAAAGTTTCCGTGTAAATCTTATGTAACCAAAGCAAAGCAAAAAGATCGCTGGTTTCAATTGACGTCATCTGGAAGTAAGTTAATATGTTCATTCAAGCTCAATTCAAGTACGTGTAGAGTAAAAAGTTGCAAGACCTCGAATTCAGCGCCCAATGGAAGTGCTAGTTTTAGACACTTGCTAGTATAATACATGCTCTCCCAAACATCCAGACTGTCACGTCTCAAGCATCCTCAATTAACATGAACCAAAGACCCAATAACACTTGAGGAATTCCACATTTACCTCATATAAGGAGAGGATACCAGACCTCGGTGAAATGAAGTGAAGAAGTAAGTTATCCAAAAAACAATTAGAAACTAAAGTCAGATGACTTGCAAAAAGGTCATACGTTCGTTTTTGTTTGAGAATCCTCATTGCTCGAGCTTTTTTAGCTTCCTGCGCCGGCCCAGGCCGCATTCTCTTGATTTGTTCTTTATATCTACCCAGCTCCGCGTCAAGCTTCTTGATTTTCTCATCTATCGTGTCCCCTCTTCTAGTGATCTGGGCGACAGAAAAACAAGACCCGTGTTAGGCATTTACAGGCGCTAATCGGCGGACACAATCCACAGTACCCAAGGAACAGGAAGAACAAGGGCGTTGCCCCCACATGAGCAGAAGTTCGATCCTATCAGGATGGAGCTGAAGGCTCTTCTGACACTATAATGCTCTAAAGTAATCACCAAATTCGCGCTCTTCATACAACGACCGTGTATGTAACAACCGACAGTCATCCGATGATAACATGAGCATGTCTACGATTATGCTTCATCTGCATCTCAGAACGTGAACATAACCGTTTCAGCGTCATACTCCTGTCCGAACATTCACAATGTGCATTTAAAAGATCGACGTCGAGCGACGAAGTTCCGCGAAGGACACCGCCACGGCGATACGAACAGCCGGAGCAGCAGCAGCAGCAGCAGCAGTTGACTTTCAAATTGAGCAAGAAAGGAGATCGGAAACACGAAAACCCTAACGGAAAAGCGAGTAAGGAGCCCCGATTTGGTACGGCTCTCAAATATGACCAGTGCAAGCGAGTGCGCGAGCATGCTGTGTCAGTGAGTCTCTGTGTGTGGGTGAGAGAGAGAGAGGGAGACCCGATCGGAGGCGTCCTGAACGGAGGAAGCAGGTTCCTTCTCCTTCTTGACGCCAAAAGCTCCCTCCATCTTCTTCTTCTTCTTCCCCGAAAACGAAGCTGGAAAGAAAAACCTTCTCTCCTACGTTCACAGAGCAACACGAAGAAAACCGGAAGAGTGTCAGGAATGTGAGAAGCTGCACTTGGCTTGGCGGAGCCAAGTAGGAGAGGAGAGGATTCACCACGTGGAGTGTTCCACAAGCGCCCTGAAAGAGGAAAGCGAGAGCTACGGCAGGATTATTATAGCCATTAAAGTTTCCACAAAATAAAATTATTAGGGAAAATCTCAAATAAAAACCCGCGATGCCGTCGTTTCCTCAAATAAAGATCTCAAATTGATATTCTTTTAAATAAAAACCCGAATAGCTCTCGCTATCTCAAATTAAGATATGAAGCGACCATATCAGCCTCAAAAAGAGGGTCACGACCCTCTCCTAGTTCTAGCGAGGGGGTCGGCGGGGTCGCAACTATAGGCAAGGCTGTGTTCTCTCTCTCTCTCTATATATATATATATGTATGTGTATGTGTGTTACTTTTAATTTAAATAAAAATTATGTCAAACATGTATTTTGATGAAAATACCTTGATTGGCTGGAATATTTAGTTGATTGACCGGCCGCAAGGAAAGAAAATGAAGAAATCAAATAAAAGACAAGTTATAATTAATCCATTAGTTAAACCGTAATAACATCTCAATCTTGAGTGTCAAGACAAATCATTGACAATTAAAGAAAAACTAACCATATCCTCATATGATATGATCTTGTTTCTTAATTTTGAGGTGGTTCGAGGTGATCATATCATATCCTCATATGATATGATCATGTTTCTTAAAAGGATAGAGCCACGATAAGAAGTTACGTAAGTTTCTAACCATGTCAATAATTTCACCGATCATTGATACATGGATAATAACTCGTCCTTTCAATAATCATGAGAAATTATGGATTCCTTATGCTCACATGTATTTTACAGCAGTAAAAAGAAATTACGACCTCATAAATAAATTAAGTAATTCCACTTAACAACAAAATCCAATCTTTAACAAACGCATGCTGCAAATTTCACACGCACCTTCTACGGACAAGGCCACTCCACCACTTGACCATCAATCTCCTGTGCCAGGAGAGCCAGATTGACTTCCCTATACAAACAAAGTGACGATCGGCCCGGATAGTTTCGCCCTAGAATCCTGGTCGACCGATTGGCCCAAGATCACTTCGACTTTCTTCCAAACCAGCCAATTTAATGTCTTCTTGGAAGCCTTGGGACTTATGAATTCCAGCCTATGTTACACGGACACGCTGTTTCAACCAGAACTGAAACTATTAGAAGACTAACCACTGAAGCTCCTAGAAACTCTATAACTAGAGAACGAACAACTGGTAATAGTGTTATAAACAGAGTACTTAGAAGATCTTATGCACAAAGATCTGCACTAGAACAAGTAATAGATATTGAAAAGAACACTGAAATATTCTCTTTCGCACAATTAAAGAAACTTAATCCCAAAAAACTATATGACATAGGAATATTCGGAGATTCCTCATAATTATTTAATCATCAAAGAACTGAAGCACTTCCATCCCAGATGGACAACAAATCAATCTAAAACTAATGACTACTGAATCTGCTCATAAACTAAAGCTTATGGGGAAAGAATATGTACACTTAGGACTTATTGTAATAGGCATAAAATGCTTACACAGAAGACTTACTGGAGGAAAGGCACTACTTGTGCTTAGAGACAATCGATTTACTGACCCAGATATAGCTATGATGGGATTAGCTGAAGTAGACTTGAATATGAATGGTAACTTGACTTATATATCCCCAAGATATATGTGCACCATTAAAGATTTTGTTGAAAGCTTTCAACTGAATATCCAAGCAAAAGGATATCCTAACTTTAAGGGAAACAACTTAGGAATTGAAATACTCTTTGTAGGAAGTGTATCTGACTCAATGAATCCTAAATAAGTTGTTCAGACATAGTTGGAGTTCGATTATTCATTTCTTGGGCCATCCTAATATAGTGGAAGTGTTAGGAGGTTTCTTAGTTATAGGTTTTCCCAATGATAGTCCTGCTAGGTCTTTTTCAATTTTATCTAGCCCTTCTTGTACTCTAGAAGTAGATGCTTGGCTATTAAGGTCATCAAGTCTTTTATGCAGGTGCACTACCAATGCCGTAAGTATGTTAAGGTGTTGAATAATTCTATTATCCGAATTAGTTTTCAAGTCTAGTAATGAATATGCAGTGTCTATATTAGTCCCTTGAATTTTTCCAACATATTCAAGTGCTCTATCAACATAAATGTTGTTGTAGTCTTTGGCTGGATTACTCATAACGTTGACAAGAAAGAGTTTATTTTGGTAAGTTCTTGTAAAACCTGTTCTCTAAAGTTTTCAAATGATTTGTATAGTGCATTCAAAGTAACTATCAGTTCACTTTCATGGTCTCTCGGTTGTTCAATCAAGTATTTAAGATGATAAAACTCTTCTTTAGTGATTATGTTTTTCGAAGTTTATAGTTTTAGAGATAGTCTTATTTAGTTTAGTCTGAGCTTGTTTCAAATAGTCCAGATTAGTTTTAACCTCTAATTGGGTATCAAGAAAGTCTTGTCTATACCTAGTATTTCTCTCAAGAGTCGATATAAAACGAGTATGATTGTATTCTAAAGTCCTTCCTAATTCTATAATTAAGTCAGTGACAGTGTTCAGTTGACTGTTATTAGAATGGAATTCATATCTATACTTTTGTTCAAAATAACAGGCATGAGTTTTAGAATCTACAGAAATAATCCTTCTGGGAGATATTCCCAAGTCTAAGTCTAAATAGGACAGTCTTTTAATATCTTCTCTTCTAGTGTTCATTTGAAGTTGAAGCTTCAGGAGGGGGAGAATTTGGTGGAGTAGGTTGAGGAGGTTGAGGAAACCTTTGTCTATTAATACCAACAAGTTTTTCAAAGTATAGCAAACATATAGTAAAGAATAGACTAAACTTTATGACAATTTACATGTCGGCGTGTCGTGTCGTGTCGTGTGTGTCGTGTCTTGTGTCGGTGTAACATAGCTTGTCGCTAGTCAGCTGACTAGTGTATTGATGCCCCGAGGCATTTTGGGGATTTGGCGAATGTAAGAGAGTTAAAAACAAAGCCTGTGAACTTTTTAGCTTGTTCTTTGGGGAATATGTAAATTGAATGCCCTCGAATTTTTTGATTGTGAATGCAGGTGGCAGAAGATCGTGCAACAGAGGCTGTCTCTGCCAATCGCGTCAGGTACTGAGGCCTGCCGTTGGTTCTGTTTGTTTTTCAATAAATCCCCTTAGCTGGTTGTGGTTTTGCCTGAGTTTAAGTCGATGCTTTCTTTTTGTACCAGTTGAGAGGCGACTCGTCCAGGAGGTGGCCAACAATAATGACACATTGATAATTGTTGGCGAGACGGGAAGTGGAAAAACAACACGTAAGTATCCATGTAGATGTAGGTGTTGTCTTATGATACAACACCGAATTGCACAATGTGAGATTTCGTCGTAACTAGGTCCAAAACATAGTATAACGTGATAAGTTTGTTTCATGATGTTTAGTCATATCTGTGGGATTTAGTGGTAGTTACCAAAACATAGTACAATATGATAAGTTGTTTCATGATGTTTAGTCATATTTGTGGAATTTAGTGGGACCACTGCCAACTACTCTAAAAGCTTAAATTGATACATGAAGGCATAATTTAATATTTAATTATTCTGTCAAGATCCAAGCGTAGAAATGTCGAAAGAATAAGGTTGCATAGTGCAGCATATTACCATTGAAAATCCCATAACTTGTATAATTGTACCTTTTGCTATTTCCTTTTTCTCCCTTGAGGAAGTTGTTATATCCTTGGCATTTTTTTTTTCTAGAAATACCACAGTTTCTATTCAACGCCGGGTTTTGTCGTGATGGGAAAATTGTTGGGGTTACTCAACCAAGGCGTGTGGCGGCTGTTACTGTTGCCAAAAGAGTGGCAGAGGAATCTGGGGTTGAGTTGGGCCAAAGGGTCGGGTATTCCATCAGATTTGATGACATGACATCCGGTTCAACAAGAATCAAGTATATGACGGATGGTTTGCTTCTAAGGTTAGATTTCTGCCATTATTTTTTCCTGTAATTTGTGTAATATGTTCAGTCAGTTTCATGACATCTGCTTGTGATAATACCATACTAGTTTCCAATTGGGACATCCAGTGTGTTATCTGTGAAGATTGAAGATTCCTCTAAGATTCAGTAGTTGGGCGCATCAGTATTTTACAGTGCGCTAACATGTCCAATGCATCAAATCATTTTTACCGGATTGATTTCATAACTTACATTTGATTGTAAAAAGAAGACTTACTGGTCCTATTTCTTTAGATCTATAGGTGGAACAAGATCTACTAACTAGCTGAAATTATTTTAGATATCTTGCTGATTGGTCTGAAGTCTGGCAAAGCTTTAGTTCTTATTTTTTTAGATCTTCAAGGGAAGTTTGAACCAGTAGAAATTTCATACTTGCAATCACAGAGTATAGAGAAATCATGTGAAACTTGTCTTTTGCCTAATTGGCAACTTATGTTGATTCCAATCTTTGCCTGCGGAGCTGATATGCTCTTCTACAGGGAAGCACTGTTGGATCCATATCTTTCTAGGTACTCCGTACTTATTGTGGATGAAGCTCATGAAAGAACAGTCCACACTGATGTGCTGTTGGGCTTGTTGAAAGATGTTCAAAATAAAAGGTCTGCATCTGCCAATGCTTGTCCAAATACCGAAAATAAGCAGTTGAACGATGGCGTGCTCTTGGACAAAGGGCAAGGTGTTTGGTCCGGTACTATGAAACAATGCCAAAGTAGACGGTTTTCTACATTGAAGTTGATTATTATGTCTGCTAGCTTAGACGCACGTGTCTTCTCTGATTACTTTGGTGGTGCAAGAGCCGTCCATGTCCAGGGGCGGCAATTTCCTGTGGATATACTATATACTCTTCATCCTCAACCAGATTATTTAGATGCGACCCTGATTACCATATTCCAGGTTGTTTTTTAATCCTTATTTGGTTAGGCCTTCTTTATGTCTTTATAAAAAGGAATTACCACCTATTCTAGGAAGTTCATGTTTTGGTTCACAGTTGATGTGTCATTGCTCTGACTTTTGATGTGGTAGTTTGGTGCTCGTTTGTTCGATGTCGTGCCGTACGTACGACTGCAATGAATGTTTGCTAAACAGAAACTTTTTTGTAGTGTCTATAGAATGCAGTATTGATTGGGTTAATACTCTATACATATTTAAGATAAAAACATAGGATTTTTATAGATGATTCATAAGCTAGAATCTGCAGTAGCGCCTCAGGGTTTCTAGTTAATTGGTTTTTTGATTGCTGTAGCTTCCATATATGTTTCCTTTTGAAGGCTTTCCAAACATTCTATGCTTTGTGGGTTTCCAAAATCACTTCTTGTTTATTCGACTATTATAGGATACATAATTTGCCATCTGACCTGATTCATGAAAAGGCATTTTAAGTGTATCCACGTAGAATGTGGTGCATATATTCACTCAACTTCATTAATTCAAATGATGTCTCAATAAAGTTCCCTAATTTGTTTTCTCCTTGGAAATATTGCTATGCGGGCTACTCCTTTGTTTGATCCATATCAGTTGGCTTGAAATATTTGCAGTATTTGATAAGTGTGTGTTTTGCATTACTCAGATCCATTTGGAGGAGGGTCCAGGAGATGTCCTTGTATTCTTGACTGGTCAAGAGGAAATTGAATCCATTGAAAGACTTATTCAGGAGCGACTACGGCAGTTGCCTGAAGGCAACCGTAATATGTGGATTGTTTCTATATTTTCCTCTCTTCCCTCTGAGAAACAAATGCGTGTCTTTGCACGCACTCCTCCTGGATTTCGTAAGGTGACTATCCAAGCTGCTCAAATTTTTGCAATTCTTATAGTTGCAGTGCTCCTGTTAAATCAGATCCTTTTCTATAAAATAAGGATTTGTATTTTGGATCATGTGGACCTTTCTTAAGATCATTGCCACCTTAATGTTTTTCTATAATAGTAGTCACGTCAATGTTTTTCATTAACTTTTTGTGTGGCCTAACTGCCCACACATCTTTCTTGTCATCTATTCGTCTTCGTATGGTGATATTGACGTGTATTTACTTCACTTGTAGGACAAGTGATAAAAAAGTATTATTTGTGATATTTCTCAGCTTTTATCTTGAGTGTCTTCATATTTTGACATATATGTCGCACGACTCTTTTGTGCTGTTGGCAGTGGCTTTCTTACATTAATAAACTCTTCGAATCTGGTTGTTGTTGGTGAACTCTTCGAATCTGGTTGTTGTTGGCGAACTCTTCGAATCTGATAACATAACATCACACTGTTTGTGGTCAAGATGATTTATTTCCTCTCATTTCCCCAGACAATCTATTTTGATTTATGAACAGTTGATAAATTGTATTTGTATTACTCTTAGTGTATTGTTTATTCGCCAATGTTGCTCAGACGTCATTGTCATTAGGTAGGCTAAAATAGTTTTGTGGAAAATATATTTTCTTAATAATTATTACTAATATAATTGGACTCCCTTTCAGGTTATATTGGCCACTAATATAGCCGAGACATCAGTGACAATTCCTGGGATAAAGTATGTTGTAGACCCTGGATTCGTGAAAGCACGGTCTTATGATCCAGCTAAAGGCATGGAATCATTAATTGTCATACCAACTTCCAAGGCCCAGGCTCTTCAAAGAAGGTAGTCTGCAATCAGCGTACTGAAATCTATACTTATCATTATTCTCTAATCTATATTTCTGTAGCGCGATCACATTTCAAATACAGTCCAAAGAAGAAATAGGGGAAGGAATACCATTCCGATGCACAAGGATATTGAAGTCCCAACGTGTTGCCATTACAAATTTTCTTGACTGAAAAGATACGCCATCTTCTGTCCTAAAATGGTAACATATGGATGGTAGACAGTCTCTCGTCATTCCCTTGTGTATGCATACTTTCTAACAGTGCGAATGTCAAGAAATCGGTGTCTTCATCCTTTAATTTAACTTCAACTTTTTAAAGATAGGTATCGTGTGGCATGAAAGGGGGTTTTGTTGCCCATGTGTGGACTTTTGAATCAAATTCATCTGTTTTGCCTTCTCTTTTCTTGTAATCGAAGATTTGGATTGTACTGAAGAGTTGAATTTGCATTCAATGTTTGCATGGTTACTTCTTCTTTTTTATGAGCAAAAAACATGATAACGTTGAGTTATTGTATCATTCCTGCGTGTTTTGGATCTTGCATCTATTCAACCATTCATTTTGGAACTTTGACCATATAAAAAATCTCATGTTAATAGCCTAAAACCTTGCTACTGCAGTGGACGAGCAGGGCGTGAAGGACCTGGGAAGTGTTTCCGGCTCTACCCAGAAAGTGAATTTGAGAAACTTGAGGATTCAACAAAGCCCGAGATTAAGAGATGCAATCTTTCAAATGTTGTTTTGCAACTCATGGCTTTGGGTGTGGATGATGTTACTGGGTTTGACTTTATCGAAAAACCACCAAGGTTATTCCCTGGGAGATCTCATTGCTTTATCATTTACTCTCTTGTGCATACTTAAGTGTGTCTACTAGGCCATGGACGTGTCATCTTTCTTTAGCCTTGTTAGTGTGATTTGATCTAGTTTTGTTGGATTCATCTTTATCAATGATCTAATTTTGTGTAATTGTTGAAGGACAATTATCCTTCATTTCACATCACCCTCTCTCTTTTGCCTGAGAAATTTTCTATTTCACCTTCATTTTCACCATTTTTCTGACGGAAAAATCTGGAAAATTTGGTGAAAGTCTTTTAACTTTTTAAGCAACGTCTGTTCCCACATGAATTTGTTATGGTGCTTCCCTTGTATTGGTGCTTCTTCAGGTCAAATTGGCTGATAATTTATAATGAAGTTATGTGACATAAAATGGGTTATGATGGGGCGTCCTTACATTACCTGCTACTCTCTGTATATGTTGCCGGGTAATGACACCTGTTAGCTTTTGATCAGGGCAGCTATTGTGAAATCGTTGGAGCAGTTATTTTTGCTGGGTGCTCTAACAGAAGACTGTAAACTATCAGACCCATTGGGGCACCAGATGGCTCGGCTTCCCCTAGATCCCATTTATTCAAAGGCACTCATCCAGGCTAGTCAGTTCAACTGCCTGGAAGAAATGTTGATTACAGCTGCAATGCTTTCAGTAGAATCCATATTTTATGCCCCTCGAGAGAAGTTAGAAGAGGTAAGTTATGAACTGATACTTGCAAGGCCATATGCACATACCTTTGGGCTAAAGGGGATTTTCGAAATGCAAATAGTACCTAGTAAAGTGTTTTTTACACATTGGAAAGCAACTTTGATGTAAATGCCATTTGGTAAAGATACCCTTACTTCGATTTTTTTTTTTCAAATAATTTTTTTTTAATTATTTTGTTTTTAAATTTTTTTCTTTTTTTTCCTTCTTCCTTCATTAATTTTTTCTCAGCCTGTTGTCGGCCACAGGCTAAGCTTGGCTTCACGTCGACCTCGTCAGAGGCTGGCAGGCTCAGGCCAAGCCTTGTCGGCCTCGAGTGAGACCGAGCCTCGCCGGATCTGGCTCAAGGCCGAGCCTGGTCGAGCTAGATCCAGCAAGGTGAGCCTTGCTCGCTAAGCGTGCCAGATCCAACGAGGCTGAGGCTCGCGTCGTCGAGCCTCGAGCTCCTTGGCCCGTGTGTCATGGTCGATCATCGGGCGGTCGCTGTCATCAAGGTCCGTGGTCGGCGGAGGAAGGAGGAAGGAGGAAGAAGGAGAAAAGAAAAAAGAAAATAAAAACATTAAAAAATAAAAATTGTAGTTGCATTCCGGAAATGCAACTTTCCAAAGTAGCTTTGGGGCTACTTTGGGCTAAAGGCCTTTAGGGACCTTTGGAAATGCAATTGCATTTCCCCAAAGTTGCGCAAAACACAAACCGAACGCTATTTGCATTTGAAAGTCCTTTCCAATTGCTGAACCAAACGGACCTTTACTTGAAAGGATTAGCTAGGTATGTTGTGACAAAAATGTGGTTACACACACACACACATAAGTATGTGCCTGTAGTGTGTTGTCTTGCAGGATTTGTGAGTTCATGAATGTCCAATATCCTTAACTGTGAGTTCAACTGTGATAGTGACATGATCAAGACCTTCAGTGGGCAATTGCTTCATTAATCTGCAATAAGCTGAAAAAATATTCGTAGGCTCTTTGGTCTGTTTTAGTCTTGTTTCGTTGGGATCTTTCTGAAACAACCATTCTGGCTGGTTGATTGTTGAATTGTTCTGTTTGGTTGCACTTCGTGGACTGCCATTACTTTGTATGTAATTGGAGGGCTGACTGATCTTTGTTGGGCCAGGCAAGAACTGCAATGCAATGCTTTTCAAGTGCAGAGGGTGACCACATC
>JANUWG010000542.1:0-11346 GCA_025175695.1 Eugenia klotzschiana
CCCATGCAACTTCATGCAGGAGCTAGGGTTAGATGATGACAAGAAGGGTTTGGTGGTGAGGTGGTGCAATCAGCTCCAGGTGCTGAGCCACAGCTCTGTCGGTTGCTTCATGACCCACTGCGGGTGGAACTCTACCCTCGAGGGACTCAGCTTGGGGGTTCCGATGCTGGCGATGCCTCAGTGGACGGACCAGCCGACCAACGCCACCTTCATTGTGGAGGTGTGGAAGGTTGGCCTCAGGGTTAGAGAGAACGAACGAGGGGTCGTGACTGGGGAAGAGATCGAGAGTTGCGTGAATGAGATAATGGAGAGTGGGAGAGGGAAAGAGATCAGAGAAAACTCCTTGAGGTGGAAAGAAATGGCCAAACTGGCCGTAGATGAAGGCGGTAGTTCGGATAAGAACATCCAAGAATTCGTCTCGAACGTCGTTGATTTGTTCTTGTGAAAAATAAGCTCTCCGATGTGATATAGATCCGTTTGTCTTACTCGGATCATAATATTATTTGCAGAATAACATTTTGAATTTAACAACTTAATTATTGTCTGAAGATTCAACTCAACTTATCTAGTAGTGCTCCACCAATAAAGCGGTTGACGTAGCTTCTAAAACTTGGGCGCTGTGATTTAAATATGGAATCTGTCTCATCAGATAGAGGGAATGTTTTAATCACGACGGCAATTTATGGGTTTAAGACCAATGCTATTGCACGACTTTCAGTGAGTTAGGACGTATCTACTTGCAAGTTACAAGGCCTACTCATTCTCATCTCAATAAACTAACATTATCGATCACAATTGAGAATTTTAAATTCACATACATTGACAACCTCGAGATATATAGCTTTGACATTATTCACCAGAGTGATTATATTTTTTTCTAGTAATTCTAAAGCAAAAAACTAATGTTTGTACGTCGCACGAGTCCACAACTCATTGAGTAATAACAATAGAAAATATTGGTGAACTCTTATGAACATAAATATAGAAAACGTACATAAAGAAGTTGGTAGTCTGAGACCATTAACAGATTATCTTCTTCATCATTTATTTTGTTGTAATTTAGGAAACACATTTGGCAAATCAATCGATATATGAAATGGATTACCTTACCAGCGGATATCTAAAATTTCAAGTAATTCCAGATAAGATACATAAGCCGATAAAACGATGAATCATGTTCTCATCTTTCCAAGATTTAACAGAAAAGATACAATAATTGATAGTTCATATAACTCCGTAAGCTATCCATCAGCATAATAAAAAAAGAAAATATTTCCTCATAGTTATCATAAAGTTACAAAAAGTACACAAGTCTATTATAGCTCTTGTTTTTAAATTTTATAAATAGCATCTAAATCAATTTGAGAATCTTGCACCGTGAATTTCATGGGCTTTCATCAACGAGATTACAATATCAGAGTCTCGGTTCACCATTCGAAAGAATGCTTTTGAAAAGGGAGTGCAACACGTATGTGAATAGGACTTTCAACCTACACATTTTTCGCCGTAGGGCAATTATATCGTCCCCCCAAAAAAAAATGACGTGATAAGATATATCTCAACGTTGAGCCTATGAATAAAGCCTCACCTGAATCAAAATGCACCACGTGAACACTCAGGGTCTAAGTAACGTTAGTACGAAAAAGATTGTATGATTTCTTCTGACCTTTTTTAATTCAGTAATTGTGAAGGCCTTTTTTAATTCAATCATTGTGAAGGCTAAATATTATTAGTAATTCCTCCGAATCATGAAACATGACGTTCAATGAAGTTTGCACTATGAATACGAGTACATACATTTGTAGGAGAGAATCTAGTGAACATGTGCCTGCTGATTTACTAGATGAAGGTAGAGGAAACCTATACACATGTCAGTAGTAGTTTGGTGAACTTGAACAAATGTAATAAGTCTAGGATCAGTGGTGGTGTTTGTTGGACTTGTGGCAATAGAGGACATCTTAAAAGGGATTGAGTTAAGCTAAAGAATAGGAACGGTAAATGGATTAAAGTTGAGTCTACTGATGATATTGATATAGTCTATAAGAACTCGGATAGTGTTGATAATGTCTTGTTTGTCTTCGAGTATTTATTGTTGGATGGACATGTTAAGATTTTTCGTGGTTTGTTTCATGCTACATCAAACGGGAATTAGTTACTACTTATCATTGCATGAAATTATAGTAAAGTGCAATTGGAGAATAATGCTAGGTGCAATATTGTGAGTTATGGAGATGTCAAAACGAGAATCCATAATGGTATCATGAAAACATTGATTTGTGTGAGACACATTCCAGAGTTGGAAAAAGAACCTAATTTTCTTGAGTGCCTAGGATTTCAGCTTATTGTAAATATAATTCAAAAGGTAGCGTTCCGAGTTTGTGGAGTATTGGTGATAATGTGAGAATTAAGCACGATGGCTTATGAGCTTCAAGGGAAGATAGCAATGGATTTTATCGTGGATACGTCGGATCTATCAAAAGTTTGAATTTTGGTATATGTATTTCATGAACATTGGCTAGAGAAGCTTGAAGGTTCTAAGTAAAAGAAATTTGTTGTGTGATTATGTGGTTGAGGAACTGAATGTGTGTGTGTGTGTGTGTGTGTTATAACTCAAAAAATAGTAGAGATTGTTGTAGTATGAATGTGAGAGAAACCACACAGATAGCATAGTTGATTCACTTGGAAATTCGTAGACCGTTGCAATTTTCTTCTAGAAAAAGTGTCGAATTTATGCTAATAATTATGGATGACTATTCGAGAAGGATCTAGGTATTTTTCCCGAGGCATAAATTTGATGTTGTTGTCAAGATCATGCAATTAATTGATCGAAATAGAGACTGGTAAGATGATCAAACGTGTGAAGACTAATAATAGCATGGAATTCTGTTCGGAGCTATTGAACGAACTTCACCTAGAAAAGGTTGTAGTGAGACATCGCACTAATGCCAATGAACCACAATACATTATAGAGTTGATATTGCAACCTTTCAAGAGGTGAATCACTAAGAGAAAGCTAATGGATTATTAAACAAACGCTTAGCATGGACTCTTGTAAGCCATACCAATCGCAACTTCAAATTTTGATTTAATCAAGTGAACAGGCAAATGAATTCATTTTGGAGTCGCCATTAATCTACTATGGATTGACTAGCAACCCAAGTAAAATTAAGAGAACAACTTAGTTTTGTGAACTAGAATTTCATAGATACGAGGATTTGATTACGCTAGATAAATCTAACACATTTTCAATACAATTTATCTTTATTTCAAAAATGTTTTACAAACAGTCTTGGTCAGATTTAATCCTAAGCTACTAACATGTGATGCGTGATCATACAGGTATGCAAACAAGAATTTAACACTCAATAAATAAAAGCAATACATAAATTGCTCAAGAAAAGTAGAGAACCTCGACGCTCTAATAAGTAAACTAAAGCAAAGCTCCATTATAGTCAATACATCAAATATTTTGCAAAAGATTAAATAAAGACCAAACAATGTATGCATGACCTAAACATTTTTCTCATAAGCAATGTCAATTTTTTTTTTTTTGAGTTTTCTTGTTTTAACATGAACATGATTTGATTGAAATAATATGACTGTGTGAGTTCTAATCTAAGAATGCATTGAAGAGCTAACATGAAATCTAAGTGACATATATGCTATGTTAATTAAATTAGATGCAACCTATAGGCAATTCTAATGACATAAAGTAGGAATAATCATGAAATGAGCCCTATTATTTAAACTGTGTGAGGTACTTATGTATTTTCCATTTTTATGGAAACAAAGACTAGCCTCTAGGATATTAACATGACCTAATGACTTTTATTAAAGGGACATGTGCACTTGAAGTCCTAAAACTTGTCACGGAAGTGTAATTGAGTCCTTAATCTTGTAAAAAGTACAATCAAGTCTTTCCATTAACTCCATCCAACTTGGCTAAAGAAAAATGTTGATGTGGCTTTGTTAATATTTTATCTCTCCTAGATAATGATGACGTGACTAAAATGATGATGTTTTGGTCAAAATCTGATTTTTAGCAGCTAGAATCAATTGCCCACAACCATTGGGAAGGGCTAGCAGTTGTGAGGAAATGATCGGCAGTGATTGTTGGGCCTCACCAACCAGTTCCCCACGACCACCTGTTTTCCGAGGATGGTGGGCAATGTTGAGGGCCTTTTGCAGCCTTCGCCACCATCGTGCTGTTGCTTCTTTTTTAAGGATTTTTTTAGTTAAATTTGAATAAAAATATATATTGAAAATAGATTTGAACCAAAACGACATCGGTTTAGTCACATCATCACCATGTAAGAGAGAGAAGATAATAAAAAAGCCACGTCAGCATTTTTCGTTAGCCAGATTGGACGGAATTAATAGAAGGATTCGATTGTACTAATTTGATAAGTTTTATGACATGACACTTTCTAAAAGTTTTAAGACTCAATTATACTTTGATGTTAAGTTTTAGGATTTATAATGAATATATACCTAAATTTTATTAACATTTTTTTGGGTCAATTTTTTTTTTTTTATATTAATGGTAGCCCAGGCCCCTGGGGACTTTCGGCTGTTTGTAATATTTGGAAGCCTCAAACCTGTCTTTACGAGCATTTGAATGCGTGTTTTCCTTCGAAATGAGTCATGATCATCGACGCCCGTCAACCCTTTGCAGCCTAGTCGGATGCTGCACCGTTCGATACTCCACCAAGACCAGAAGCGACCTCTTCATCGTCCCTTTCCGCACGCCCTCACGGTCTTCTTGTTCTCTTCAACGCCCTCGTCCACTCCTGCCATCACGACCACGTCGTTGCAGCAATGCGCTTCTCTGCACCGAGCCAAGCTCCTTCACCAGCAGACCCTCGTCCAGGGCCTGACCCACCTCGCGGCTCGCGTCATCGGCTCATACATCGCCTGCGATGCCCCGGCTCACGCTCTCTCCCTGCTGGAGCGGGTCGTGCCTTGCTCGTATTCGGTTTACTGGTGGAACATGCTCATCCGGCGGAGCGTCCACCTGGGTTTTCTCGACGACGTTCTTGGTTATTTCCGGAGGATGCAGAGGCTGGGCTGGAGGCCAGATCACTACACGTTTCCCTTCGTTCTCAAGGCCTGCGGCGAGCTCCCGTCGTTCCGTCGAGGCGCTTCGGTCCATGGGGTCGTCTGTGCTGATGGGTTCGAGGGTAATGTGTTTGTGTGCAATGCGGTGGTGGCAATGTACGGACGGTGTGGCGCGCTGGATGATGCGCGGAAGGTGTTCGATGAATTGACTGAGAGAGAGATTGGTGATGTTGTCTCTTGGAATTCGATTATGGCTGCTTATTTTCAGGCGGGGGATTGTAGGAATACACTCAAATTGTTTGATCGGATGACCTGGGATAGTGGCCACGTTCCCGATGCGGTTAGCCTCGTGAATGTCCTCCCTGCTTGTGCTTCGCTTAGTGCGCCGGTGCAAGGAAAGCAGGTACATGCTTTTGCGCTCCGTAGAGGGTTATCTGAGGATGTTTATGTGGGTAATGCTGTGTTGGATATGTATGCCAAGTGTCGGATGTTGGACGAAGCGAGCAAGGTCTTTAAGCAAATGGAGGTTAAGGATCTTGTCTCCTGGAATGCCCTGGTCACTGGATACTCGCAGGTTGGTAGATTTGACGAGGCTTTGAGTCTTTTTGAGAAGATGGAGGATGATAAGATTGAGTTGAATGTGGTGACATGGAGTGCTGTGATTGCAGGGTATGCCCAGAGGGGGCATGGTTATGAGGCTCTCGATGTCTTCAGGAGGATGTGCCTTAGTGGGTCAGAGCCCAACATTGTTACTCTCGTTTCTCTTCTCTCAGGTTGTGCATCTGCGGGAGCATTGCTTCAAGGGAAGGAGACTCATTGTTATGCCATCAAGTGTGTTCTGAATAAGCTAGACAATGATCCAGGGGACGATTTGATGGTTATTAATGCTTTGATCGACATGTATGCCAAGTGCGGATCTGCTGGAGCTGCCCGCACCATGTTCGACTTGATAGCACCAGAACATAGGAATGTGGTAACGTGGACGGTGATGATTGGTGGATACGCTCAGCAGGGGGAAGCGAATGATGCTTTGAAGTTGTTCTCTGAGATGGCCAATCAAACAAACTTCATAAAGCCAAACGCTTTCACCATATCATGTGGCTTAATGGCCTGTGCTCGTTTGGCTGCCTTGAGGTTTGGTACACAAATACATGCTTACATATTGCGAAGTCAATACGGGTCTGTAATGGTGCATGTGGAGAATTGCCTAGTAGATATGTACTCCAAATCTGGAGATATTGATGCGGGTAGAGTTGTGTTTGACCACATGCAGCACAGGAACACCATTTCGTGGACATCCCTGATGACTGGTTACGGAATGCATGGACGTGGTGACGAAGCTCTCTGGGTTTTCGATGAGATGAGGAAAGCGGGCTTGGTGCCTGATGCAGTCACCTTCGTAGTTGTCCTATATGCTTGTAGCCATGCTGGTCTGGTAGATCAAGGCATTGAATATTTCGACGCCATGGACAGAGATTATGGTGTTCTCCCTGGAGTAGAACATTATGCTTGCATGGTTGACCTCTTAGGACGTGCAGGTCGATTGGGCGAAGCCATGAAGCTTGTCAAAAGAATGCCTATGCAACCTACCCCCATTGTATGGGTTGCACTCCTCAGCGCTTCTAGGTTACATGGAAATGTTGAATTTGGGGAATATGCTGCTAATAAATTGTTAGAGCTAGAGTCGGAGAATGACGGGTCCTATACATTGCTTTCTAACATATACGCGAATGCGAGGCGTTGGAAAGATGTGGCTAGGGTCAGGTCTCTAATGAAATCTACTGGAATCAGGAAGAGACCTGGTTGTAGCTGGGTACAAGGAATGAAGGGTACTGCCACATTCTACGTGGGAGACAGGACTCATCCACAATCGCAACAAATTTATGAAGTTCTCGTGGACTTGATCTTACGAATCAAAGCTCTTGGTTATGTTCCACAGATGAGCTTCGCGCTTCATGATGTGGATGATGAGGAAAAAGGTGACTTGCTCTCTGAGCACAGCGAGAAGCTTGCTCTAGCTTATGGCATCCTAACAATGGCCCCTGGCGCACCAATCCGGATAACCAAGAATTTACGTGTCTGCGGAGATTGCCACAGTGCCATGACATACATATCCATGATAATTGAGCACGAGATCATATTGAGAGATTCAAGTCGTTTCCATCATTTCAAGAAAGGGTCTTGCTCCTGCAAAGGCTACTGGTGACTTCGGTTGGTTAATTATTCTCTCTTTAGTTAGCTAGTCAAATCTTACATAGAAAGGGATATGTATAAATTTTGTGTGCTGTAACAATATAGATTCCATTTATGAGATGGGCATGAAAGGTCAGATCATAGAGAGGTCAAACAAGGAAAAGGATGAACTGGAGTTACCTCGGCTTTATCGTCTTTTATTGCATTAGTGGGAAGACATTTTCTTCAAACATTTCATTTCTGATATTTGTAGTAATCATTCACAATTATTTTGTAGTGACGGCCGAAAGTAAATGTTGCTTTTACATGTTGTTTTTGATATCTGTGGACCATACAACTTTGCTGTAAATTAGGACTATAGGATGTAGCCATCATGTTCTTTCATTCTATAGAGGTACTAATGAAAGTGTCGACTTTAAGAGCATGTGAGTAAGGGGAAAGTCTCTGAATGTCATCTTTGTCAGTTAGGAAGGGTGAATCGAGAATAGATTCAACTGAGAGCAGGTTTACAAGGCAATAATGTTATTATCTACTTAGCTATGTAACTATATGATCATTGTTATTGTACATAATACTCTTGTGTCCAACTCATAAATTTCTAAGTCACAGTTGGAAGAATCTGTTTTTATGCTCAGAATTCTGTTGATATAACCAATTGCTGTCAATACAATGCATAATCCATGAGCGTTTATCTCATCAAGTCTATTGTGGGAGCTGATCCCCATGATAGGGCACCTTAAATTCTAAGGTTCATTCTGAAGCCGGAAATCTCTGGTTCTCTGAATCTCACTAATCTAAGTTCTTGTCTGAGTTTTTTAATGTCATCCTATTTTGTCATTCCGCTGTCCTTTAATGGCGTTGCTTCATTCACAGCTGGAATGGGAATTTACTTTGGATATGAACTGGATGTGGCAGAATCAAATTGAACTAATTCGCATTCGTGGTTCAGTGCAGGATTTGTTTAAGGATGACCGTTTGTGGATGATTCTGTCAGGTTTGTTTGTAATTGTCAGCTTTAAAAAGCGAGGTTTTCAACATTCAAGGATTTATGCTGGCAATAGTTGGTCCAGATTATAAATCAAACAGAGTGGATATGCGCTCCATCTTGTCATCTGCCCCTTTCTCTCATGTCTTAAAACTCTCTACAAGTTCTTCTCAGTATTGTCAGTTTTCAAGTAATAGAATGCAGGGGGTCCTAGCAATGTGATGATTCTGTCAGGTTTGTTAGTAATTGTCAACCTTAAAAAGGGAGGTTTTCAACATTCAAGGATTTATGCTGGCAATACTTGGTCCAGATTATAGAATCAAACATAGTGGATATGCGCTTCGTCTAGTCATCTGCCCGTTTCTCTGATGTCTTAAGACTCTACAAGTTCTTCTCAGTATTGTAAGTTCTCGAGTAATAGAATGCAGGGGAGTCCTAGCAATGTAATTATAGTAGTAATTTGTAGATTGTCCTGTAGAGTTGGAAGGTTTCTCTGATCAATCGACTAACTTGTATATCCCTAAAGGTAATTGAATACAATGTTCGGAACTTGAATATGCAGCCCCTAATGAAGTTACTAAGCGCATCCCTAATATCCTTAGTATAGCTCTTATAGTATGCGGAAATTAAGCTTCAGCAGTGAATTCCAGGAACGTGGAAAAGCTCGCTCTCGGCTCAGCTTTACGGGAGGAATGTGTCAAACAGGAAGTAGAGTGAAACGCTTTGAGCTTGTAACTTCAATTCTCAGCGCTCCCTCTTCGGGTCATTTAAAGTTGAAACTTGCCTCGGGCATCTTCATCCTGAAGAGTGACCTTGTAACATCTGCTGATTAATTTTCTATTAATTATGGCGTGTGCACGACGTCTGGCGCGGCTATCATCTCAACGATGCCGCCGATTGTGTGAGCGACTAGGTTGTGCTTCATCCATCGTCTTTTGCTCAAATACTAAGTTTTCACTTTCATTCTGTTTTCGGTTTCTGAGCAGATCAGGCAAGATAAATAATGTAAGGCAGCATATAAAACAATGAAAAAGCATAGACTTTTTCATGTAAAGTCTGTATATCTCGTCCATCCTAAATTGACATTCTGGACATTACTTTATTAACTTTGAAGTATGAATGATTAAGAAAATATTCTTCTAAAAAGTCACTTGTCTTACTTGTAAGAATGAATGAAATAAAAATATTTCCATCGTTCAAAAAAATGCGTAGACACAAATTGTTGTTTGTAATAAAAATATTTTTCATTGATTAATTATTCTCAACGATACAAGGGATTACTTTTAGAAAGATAGTTTTGCAAATCGTTCATTTCTCCTTAAACAAACAGAGAACTTGAGACTTTCTTTACCCAAAAAAAAAAGAAGCAGAGAACCTGAGACTATTTTTATTTTAGGGCCAGGAGCATCCATGGCATTTTCAATGCTTCCAACGAGAGGAATCTTTTTGCCAAAAAAAAAATAGAGAGAGATAAATCATGTGTGGACTTGAGCCCACCTAATCGGATCCATTTCGACCATTGATTGTCTGAGTCCCCACACGGCCAGGCCGCTCCATCAAGTAAAATTTCGAGCACGTGGTCAGTCCCTCGATATTGGATAAGCAGAAATTCTGATTCAAAAATATTCTTTTGTGCGCCCTAACCCTCTTAAAAATTGGAGTTAGATATGAATTATGAAGTGTTGAAAGTAGGGGTTATCGATTCCCGATCGGATCCGATTCTCCTCAAAAATCGGGAATTGGACCAATGGTCCCAGTTCCCAATATGCTGGAATCGAGAATCGGACCGACGGTCCTAGGAACTAGATCAAAATAGATTGGTAGGTCCGGTTCAATCCTCGGGCGCTTTCATTAGATCGGTAACATGACAAAAAAAAAATGTTCACCATAATTTCCACGTTTGTGGAAAAACTATACCCTCCACCTTTCCGCAACCTTGGCTTTTGTGGAAAAACCGTACATGACAAAAAAAAATGTTCACCATAATACTGAGTGCTTTTCCATTTCTGATATTACACATATCACATCATTGGGCCCTCTTTTAAGGTATCCAATGACAAAGACCCCAGTTCGTTGCTGCCCATGCTTCACCTTTGGTTCCACACACTGTTCAAATTCTTTGCGATAACACAACGCTATACACATACCTACTGAAAAAATTCGACCCATCCGGTTCGATCCTATTTTCTTGGAACCGAGAATTGGATTGCCCGATCATCGGTTCCAATTTTAGGAACCAAGAACCGGATTGGACCCCTCTGAAACCAGGAATCGGACCACCGGTCCGGTCGATCTCATTTGCTCACCTCTAATTGGTTGGTTTCAAAATAAGAACAAGAGGAGGGCAGTTATGGACATGATGCCTATATATACCCTTCAAGTTTTGAACGTTTCGAAACGCAGCGAAAGCCTCTCCTTGCTCTTCCATTTGTGTATTGGTCCGACATCCTCAACCGGAACATAAAGGAAAAGAGAGAGAAGATGTCGCAAGTTTCAGCGATTCCAACTTCTTCTCCGAGTAAAGGAACAGGCCATGTGATCAAACGCCGGTCGGCGGGTTATCATCCGAGCATATGGGGGGATTACTTCCTTAAATATGCTTCTCCCTCCAACTCAGTGGTTAGTAATCCTTCTGTCATCTTCTGCTTTTGTTTTCTCGCAATTGCAATTTTGTGGACTTACTTCGGTTTCCTTTGGTTCCACCACATCGCTTGTATGATTCCAATTGGTTATATACGCACACTTCACCCCTTCTCCGCACAAAAAGGTAAAGTTGAAAATCATAAACATCGAAATATTTAACTAGGGTACACATATTGGGCTGTCAAAATCAGGATTATTTTGTAAAGCATATGTATTTCACGCTCTCTTTTATTTGAAATAGCGTACAATATATTTTTGCAGAAGTTCAAATTCCTTGGAAGAGTGGAGGGACAAATTGAGGAACTGAAAGGAGAGGTGAGGAAGATGCTGGCTGGCATCGCGGATAAGCCTTCACAAAAGCTTCACTTGATCGATCAAATCCAACGCCTAGGAATTGAGTATCATTTCGAGCGCGAAATAGATGAGCAATTAGAACACATCAACAAAAGTTACTCTCGACTTTTTCG
>JANUWG010000543.1:0-11346 GCA_025175695.1 Eugenia klotzschiana
AGTTCTTGGGTCGCTATAGTCACCACAGCCACTAGGAAGAGCAAGCGAAGGTCTCCTAGACCTTCCCAAAACCCGGTGACCCTCGTCGACCCCAACAAGGCCTCGGCAGACCTTGGCGAAGGCGTGCTGGCCGAGACTGGGGTTCGGCGCGACCGTCATCCTAGATCTAACCCCACAACCCCAAGTGAAGCATTGCCGACCCTAGGTAAGGGCCAGCGACCCTCTCTCAAATTTGGGACAAGGGTCGTGCCTAGCCCTAGTCTAGGCTAACAAGCCCTCGCTCGAGGCCGATGGAAGCTCCATTCGCCTTTCCTAGTGGCTGTAGCGGTGGCCATCAGCGAGGGCTTGGCCAGGCAATTGATTTTTTTTTTTTTGCTTGATTTTTTTTCTTGCTTGATTTTTTTTCAATTCTAACTTTTTTAATATCTTGAGTTTTATTTTTTTAAGATTAGAAGTACATGTGAGCGGGATTCATATTTGGGGTGAAAGTTCTAGTTACAGTAATGCTAATCGTTTAATGGGTGTTAGGGATGTTTATAATTTTATTTCTGATGACATCATTTTGGTTAGAGATAATAATGGGAATATATATTCTATATATATTTTGATATTACTAAAAAAAATTTCATTGACAATGATCATTCTTTACTGAGTGAACGAGAAAGTTCCTTTTTTGGTTTTCAAATTTATGCTTATTGAAGAATGGATCTAAGAATGACGTATAAAGTATTTGGACGAAACAGATTATTTAGTAGATTAGGTTGTATCTAACACATATCCTTTTATTTAATAAATAAAATATAAAAAGAAAAACAATAGCATGTTGATTATATCAAAAATAGGAGGCAACAAAAATTTTAGTTTATCATGGGTAAGGACATTATTGCTTATACAATAACCTCTATTCGAAAAAGCATCCCAATTCTAGCTCTTTACTTCATCTATTTAATTTTTCTTGATTTTAATTAATCAAAAACAATAGAAAGGAAATTCTTAATAATGCGCTTTTTTGGAAATACGCCACATCATATTAAAATTTTAATTAAAATTTTAATTAAAATTTAAATTTTAAATTTTAATCCTTACCCAAAAAAAAATATTAAAATTTTAATTAAATACCACATAATCAACTTGGCCAGAATTTCTACGTCCTTCTTCCTTTATCGTGGTATTAACCCTTGTTGTTTTAGTATAGGTGCAGTCCATTGTATTTTGCATGACAAGTTGATCGCCCTATCTCCCCGATTCGATCAAAGATAGATAGTCCACGATGCCACGAGGAATTCTAGGGTTTTCCACGACATTATCGAAGCAAACCTCTTGAATTTGCCGCTCATCTCTATCTATGATTCTTGAGAATCTTTAATATACCTGTGCCAGCATCATCAATTTGATCGAGGGGAAAAAAAATAGCCGTATACTAGTGGTGTCTCGTGTATGGATCAAGCCATACAAAATCACTCTTCGGCTCTCATCTTTATACACGAGGAAGAGGAAACTTCACCTAAAAATGGAACAAATTCAAGATATTTACAAGAATAATCTGATGAATCAAATAAGGGACTTGCCCCACCCGACATTTATTTCGGTTCGATCTTCGTCGAAACTGCGTACCCGCCGCTGTAAGCAAACGAATCGCTGTAACTAACGTCCTTACTGTCAAAGGAAACGTCGCTGTACAAAGGATGTCTAGGAGCACCGCTATGTGATGATCCAAAGTCCGTGGCTGACGAGGATGCGGACGTCGTGCTTGTGGCTACCCCCTCGGTTTGCAGGATCGTCTCGATTTCCTTCACTGCTTCGTTCATCCTGGGACGGTCGGCGGACGAGTCCTTTACGCATCGCATTGCTAACTCCAGGAACGATGCGAACCCAGCGAGGTGCCCCACCTTGAGAAGGGAGGGATCCATGATTTGCCTTAGCCCATAGTAGTCTCGGTCGTTCTTGTCCATCGCCATGTGGACTTCGCGGACAATGTACTTGTCCTTGTTGAGAGGTGGCTTCGCAGTTATCAGTTCAAGCATCACGACCCCGAAACTGTAGACGTCGCTCTTGTCTGTTAGCAACTGGGTCATGAAGTACTCTGGGTCCAAGTAGCCCTACAAGATCACAAGTTACGAAACAATCAAAACTCTAAACCAAGTCAAGAAAGCATACACTTCGCCTTCTGGGGAATCTGGCATTAACATAAGATCTGCTGAAGTTTCCGGAAAGACAAAGGTGAACTTATTGTCAGTTCGGGTTCGATGAAAAGCTAGAGGTGATCATTCTGTTAGGACCTCGCAACCCGGCTCTGTCGCCGAAACTGGAAATTCAAATAGGACTATACCATACCAGGGTGCCCTTGATTTGTGTCGAAAGATGTCCTTTCTCGCTGTCTGCCACCATTTTAGACAAGCCGAAGTCTGCAACTTTAGCCACCAGATTCTCGTCCAACAAGATATTCGTGGACTTCACGTCTCTGTGAATTATCGGGGGATTTGCGTGTTCGTGCAGATATGCCAGTCCTTTTGCGGAGCCGAGAGCAATCCGCAGCCTCCTATTCCAATCAAGAGGTATGCCAGTTTTCCCTGCATCATTAATTTTCAGTGTCCATTGCTGCAAACCATAGGTGAATGGCAGTTTCATTCAACGGGAAAGTCTCGCTCGCGGTTATGCTGGAAATAACGAGGCGAGGATAAAGCAAGATAGGGAAAGTTTCAAAGCTCGATGCGATTTCTGCAAAGGAAAGTACCTGACAAGCTCTCCCTAAGTGTCCCGTTAGGCATATATTCATAGGCCAACATCTGCTCTCCTTGTTCGTAGCAGAAGCCAACGAGGCCGACAAGATTCCTGTGATGGACTCGCGAAAGTAGCTCGATTTCCGTCTTGAACTCGTGCGCGCCCTGCATCGACCCCTGCTGAGCTCTCTTGATTGCCAGCACTTGGCCATCGGGGAGCTTTCCTTTGTAGACCTATCAGATCAGTGGTAAAGAATTACAAACCAACGATTTGAAGCACGTTATAAGTTACATACGATCGGCTCAGTTCGTGATCTTTACCTTTCCATAGCCCCCGGAGCCAATCTCATTACTTTCAGAAAAGCTATTGGTGCACTTCCTGATTTCGTCGAAATAGAACCACCTTGCTCCCTTCAACTGTGGTGCTCCTCCGCCGTCACTTCCCCTCTGTATCCAGGATGCTTAAACATGGATAGATCAATGCGAGTGACACAACAACTTTATTAGATTATTCATTTTTCAATGATCTCAGCAATCAGCTTGTCAAAGCGCTTCAGTAGCAAGAAGATGAAGAGTTCGTGCATTAATTACCAAAGGGTTTGCTCAATTCCGTCGCTCTTTGTGCTCTTTTCTTCTGTTGGATACCATATATTGCTAACCACGCAAGTCCAAGAACAAGGACCGAGCAGCCAACGGCAATCCCTGCTATGACGCCGATGCTGATGCGTATCCCGTAGGTTGTTCATGTCAAAACGGATATGAGATGATAGTCAAACGTGATACAGGAGAGGATGAAATAAGTTACCTGGTAATGGATAAGGATCTGCATAGAAGGTATAGGTAATGAAAGTGAGGGGCGGCTTAAAAGTATGGTTAATCAAAATGGATCCGATCCTCCCAATGTCCGACCTACTGAAGTACATCCTATCAGATGGAAAGAAAGACACAGGTACTCTAAGATAGCTGCTATTTGTATCGAGGATGATATCCTGAAGAGAAACTGAATTATTAGTTAGGTCCAATGTCTGCCAAAGGGCTACTTCCAACGATTGAAACAGAGTGGCATTGGACAAATCGCTGAACTTTTGAGCTTTAAATTTCAATGTTCCTTGGTATGGAACTGCGCACGCACAGCTTCCAGGGTTAAGCTTCTGATCTGAGGGACACGATGCACCTCTGCAGTTGATTGGGGTAGAATAAGCTGCATGCTGCTGACCTTTGCAGTACCCCAAGGTAGAATTTACCAGCGCATTAGCACATGCCGGGTTTCCCATTAGTCTGAAGCACAAAAAAAAGATGGAAAAAACAAATGATCAGCATCATAATGTCTACCATATCTCAGAATTGAAGTCTAATGCCTGCGAACTGCCTGTCTCACGTTAGTGAATTGTGGTAGGGACTGGTCGTCAGCGATTCAATCTGGTTATCTTCCAAATTAACGACCTTCAATACGGAACTGACGCTGGTACCCATGTACAGCGTTCCATTGAAAGCATTGTTTCTCATATCGCTGTAGAAGTTCGAAAGATCGTCAAAATGGTAGAAGAAAGAGGACACAAACTAGAAATAATTTTTCCTTACACTTGCTCTAGCTTGGGAAGGCCGAAGAGGTCTGATGGAACAGTCCCTTGAAGCGGTCCATATTGCATGATTCTGGTCATTGTGAGATAAATTTTGAGTTCGCGCACTAGTTTCAGAAAGCCATTAAAACACTTCATTGTACCAATTGCACCGAGAAATCTTACAGAGTGGTGAGAGATGATAAAGTTGAGAACCAATCTGGAGCCACTGAAGCTGCAAAAGAGTTGTTGCTGAGGTCACTGCAAAGATACAGTTTTGCCAATTCAACCAGTCAACGGGATTGATGGTGTGATATCATGAGGGAAAGACAAAGTCAGGGTGTGTTACTCACATGTAACTGAGCGAATTCATACCCGTCAAATTTGGCAAAGTTCCGTTCAATCCATTGTATGCTAAATTCCTGAAGGAAACTTTGCAGAATGAGGGGAGTTCTTTCGATGATCTCTCTAGAATAGCATTGATGAAAAATATCTATACTCACAGTTCACTGAGATTTGTAAGCTTGCTGAGATTTGAAGGGACATTTCCAGAAAAGGAGTTCCTATCGAGTCGGCTGAGGCATATTTTGCAATGTGAGCCCAAATAAATTTAGTAGGTGCCGATGGTTGATAATCAAATATTCAAAGCACAAAACATGGTTTACTTACAGAGCCTCGAGCGTCTGAACAAGGCCTAATGTGGACGGTATAGAACCGTTAAATTTGTTACCATCAAATAATCTGTCAACAATAGCTAGCGCAAGTTAGAGCAGAAAGCTTGGTATATTATATGAAGTGAGAAAATTGGTAACGTACATGTGTATCAGAGACATGTTTGAACTGAACAGTTTATCTGGTATGGTGCCGGACAGTTGGTTCTTGCTGAAGTGGCTGAAGTTACGGATGCAGCACGGTCCAAACAGTTAATGACGAAAGAACATAAAGATCGTGTCACTTATCAGTAGAATCTGGAATGAAAAAATCCTTAGTCTGTCTTCATCAGACTAGGTGCGGGATTATTGCAGAACTTACAAGTGCTTGCACTTCAACAAAAGGTCCAACCCTGGGGTGGTGCCCATCGAAACTGGTAGTGATCCAGTTAACTGATTTTCCGACACATCCAACCAGTAGAGTTTGGAGAGTTTACCCAATGAAGAGGGTATATCACCGCTAAAATTGTTGGAATATAGTGTCCTGGTAAGAACGGAAATTGGATAGTCTAAGCAAAACACATAGCTAAGATTCCATAATATAGCTAAGCTTCCATAATCATTGAATTAGTGGCATTTGCATTTTGACAAGCCTTACAAGAAAGTCAGCTCCGTAAGGTTGCCCAGTTCATCGGGAATACTACCACTGAGGCCGCATCCAGCTAAGATTCTGAAAATTTCGAAAGGTCAAGGCTCGTCATACATGAGAGAAAAGGAAAATTTTAGCAGTATATGCAATCAAAAGGGATATTACAAGGTATTCAAGTTCTGTAGACTTCCAAACTGTGTAGGGATCGATCCATTGAGATCCTTGTTTAAGGAAAGATCCCTGCAGTCCAAAGGTTAAATGAGACAAATAAGTAGACTCGTTAATATGCTACTTGATGATTGAATTCCGTGCTTCGAAGTACTTCGTTTATGCAATCCTAATACACATCTAGGAATCAGCATATGATCATCACGGATGATGGAAAGAGGAGAAACTCACAAAGAAGTGAGTTCTGTGAGCCCTGCTATTTCGCTTTGCAGCTGCCCTTTGATACTCATGCCAGATAACCCTCTGTCAAAGCCATAACAAAAAGGAAATATCACAGTCAATGGCTAGCTAAAATGGCATCACTGAGAAAAAAAGACAGAAAATTATAGGAACTGGGAACAGAAATGTACACCAATGAGAACAAGTAGAGAGCACTCACAATCCAGTCACTCGTGAATTATTGTTGCAGGTGACTCCATCCCAATGCATTCCACAAGGATCACTGGACTTTCCCCAGCTGGGTGGTGTGTTCTGCCACTGGGCTTTCAGGGCTAAAAGAACGGTTTCTGCACAATTATACAGCAAAATGGAAAAAAGAGTGAAACTTTAAGAGGGGAAAGGGAACAGACTGCCTTGGCCACAAGCCAACAAGGTCACATGCACATTCGAGCCTCACAAGATCCATTGTCGATGCAAGATTTTTAGAGAAAAATCTTTCAAATTGCAAGAGGCACGGTGTCATCCTGTACGAAAATCTCTCAGATGGCTGAAGCAGTTGGGTAAAACTGCTTATTGTTGTGACCGCCACTTCCACTAAAATGCTCATCGACAGAGATCCTGGCATGCTCTTTTGTCACAGTTATTATAAGTGCAGACTTCCCACTGATCTTACCGTTGTTTCAGCAGAGGCATCTTTGCTCTATTGCTTGAGCAAGTATTCAAGGACGGATGCAGATAGACAGTTTGCCTTTTCCTTTCTCTCCCTAAATTTAACACTTGCATTTTGTTCATGGTCAATGCCAGAACTTGTTGTTCTGAGCGTATGATTAGATACGAAATTTCAGAACTCTAGAATTGACAAGCTTAGGTCTAGATCTACAAGGCAGAAAAAGACCGACATGCTCGAACAGGGCTAAATATTTCATGATCTGCGTTGCCTCGTAGCAGATAATTGATTGACTGCATGGACGGCTATGACAACTTCCATGGCAATAACTATTAGATGCTTCATTATCTTGCAACTATGTCAATTGCTCCTTCGAGTAGTTATACCGAGGCTAGAATGACTCAATCCCTAAGCGCATAGCGAAGCGTATAGTCCTCGTTGATCAAGGCTCCAGGGACAATTTAAGACGGGAAAGACCTGCAATACTCGCAGCCTTATGAACATGTCCTCTCGAGTACATAACGAAAAGTCCAGATGATTGTCCGGGCTCAAGAGACCGGAAGCAGCCCTTTCCTGGTTCTGATGACATAACATGTTCACGTCTCGCCAGACAAGCCAAAACCTCAAAAAACCTGAGGAATTCTGAGTTCTGGACAGAAACCTTTGTTCTCCCAGCCATCCCAAGCAAGGACAAGATGAACCCAAAAGAAGTACAAGATGGAAAACAAAGAAAGAACATGAATGACGAGAAATTCATAGACCATAGCAACATACATTAACAAATACATGCGTGTGCACTTACGGTCATCTGGGTTTGTAGTGCAGCAAATCAAATGAATCCAAGAGCAGAAGAGAACAAGAAACAAGAGCAACCGGAGGTCTTCACTCGCCATGTCTCCGCCACCTCTCGATCCTTTTCTAAAGAGAAAACTCAGCATCTTCTCATTCGCCACCATCTTAATACATAGCATTCCGACCCGTTATCAAAACATGTAGCTAGGCTCGTTCAAGGCTGATATTTTAGGCCTACCCGTTGATGAGCGCTTACGGAAAGCAAAAGTAAAAACATTCCCTTTAGGACAATCTGGGTGAGTGAACGAAGAAGTGGTGGGGTTTTATTGAAAAATCTGTCAAAGAATATCTGTTTCAAAGTCAACGTGAAAGGAGGGAGAATGAACTGGGATAAGCATTGAATTTTTTCTCTCCTTTGCTTGTGAGTTAGCACAACGAAAAATCTTAACCAATACCCTTAAGACAAATTTACCTCAAATTAATTTATTGACGACCGAAAACCCCAAGCTAGTATAACTTTGATAAATTTACTCTCAAACTAATTTTTTCACTACTAAAAATACTAACTGATACACATGTGATAAATTTACCTCCTTAATTTGCATTGAATTGGGTTATTACCACCAAAAACTCCAAATCGGTACATCTGTAACAAACTGAGAATAAGAACTCCAAACTAATTCACCCGTCAATTATCACGTGTCATCTAACTCAGTAATGTAACTGCAAAATTTGACGGAGGCTAACAGAAAGAAAATTTGAAAGTTTTTGGCGGTCAAAAATTAGTTTAAGGTAAATTTGTCATATGTGTGCGAGCTTAAAATTTTTCATGATATTAACCCTTTTCTTGGTGGGTTTGTGTTGATGATTTCTTTCTTGCTTTTTGTTTTGGCCTGTGTTAAGAGTTGACGAACTCATTCTCATTTCTCAAACCATTTGGCCCTGCTTCTGCTGCTTCAAGTTGCAAATCCTTCCGAAACTCACACCCAACCTCGAAAAACACAAATACCTCAACCTCTAGAAACCCTAAGCCCGAACCTTCCTCTCTCTCTCCCTCTCTCTCTCGTTACCAAGAACATGAAGCGCGGCGACGATGCCATCGCCAGGTTCGGCGACCTTGACCAAAGCGCACGTCGGCAACTCCCTGCTCTGCGAGCCTGATGCTGACCACCATCCTGTCGCCTGGAACTTCAAGCTCTACCGCGGCGACTCCGGCCGAAAGCATTTTCACCTTGTGCACACGAGCTTCAAAACTGACGGCGTCGCGGTGGGCTCGTTGAGGCTGAAGAAGAGGTGAACTGTAAAACTTTGAGAAAATTAATTTCCTCCGCAAAAGCCTAGAGAGAAGAATGTGTAAACAAAGGCATGCTTGAATATTCTCCTTTTGTTTCACTTTTTTTCTTGTTTTAGGTATCGATCGACCGCGTACTAAGCGTTTTCGCATGACGTATTGACCGCCTCACCTTCCCGATTTGGCCAAATATAAAGGCGTCATGAGGAGTTTTATCCACGTTATAATGTTTTGATAACATTTTAAGATATCCATCTTACGTACGATACCTAAGGTTCACATCAGCGATTTTCGATCTAAACTGGTCAGATAGACTAAATTAATACTAATGTGAAAAAGGTTTATGATTAAATTAATCAAATTGAAAGGTTTATGATTGAATTAGTACATATGCAAATAAATTTAAGACTTTTTTTTGTACTTTTTTCCACAAAAAGGCCACATCGACTCTCTTTCTGGTTTGTCATGTTCTACGGAAATTTGAATTTCCATGATTTCGGCTCACAGGCTTCAAGTGCATACAGAATTTTCACGGCGCATTTAGAGAAAGAGACAGAAGTAAATGCAATTGAACGTAAGGAAAATAGATGGGGTCAATTAAAATGGGAGCAGGTGAAGAGGGTTACATCCTTGCATGAAAACCTTCCTTGAGATGAATGCCGCTATTTCGGTTGTTTTTACTTTTTTTCTCCTTTTTTTATTTTGGCTCAAACCTCGGACACAAATTGTCCATAAATTTTAACTTAATATGTAATATCGTCCATGAACTATTAACTTGTTCAATATAGTTTATGAACTTTAATTCAATGTGCAACATCATCGATGAATTTTTAATTTGTTCAACGTGGTATATGAACTTTTGGCAAAATTTTCAATTTAGCCTCTAAACTTATATGAAAATATATATTTTTATCCTTCCATTAATTCAAATTTAGGAACAACATTGAACGCATTCATATAGTTCAAGGATTAAATTAAACATATACCAAAAATTCAAGGACCAAATTGAACAAATTAAATGTACGTGGATGATATTGTGTATTAGGTTAAAGTTTAGGGATCATATTGCGCAAATTAAAAGTTTAGGAAAGACATTGCACATTGAGCCAAAATTCAAGGATCATTTATGCCATTTTTTCTCGTCGAAATTGCATAACCACGTGAAGGAACTAATGAGACGAATTATTGAATTTTTTGGCTTGCATTGTCAATTTGTCATCTTGGCTTCAATCTTACAAGTCCTCATATTGAATTAATGGTCAGCTTCTCCTTGTACACTTTTTTCCAAGAATTAGTTAGCTAGCTCGTGTCCAAGTATTTAATCAAGAAAAAATTACGATTTGCAAAACCCTTCTTGTAATTGGGTAATTAGAACTCGTCTTGCGACTTTTAATAACCATTGTTTTTTTCTTGTTTGGGATTTGAATTTCTCTTAATATACGGAACCTCTGAATTCTTTGAAGCCATATTTAAGGGTGTACATGGTCCGGGGCGGTGCGGTCCTTGTATGAAACCGAGGACCAAACCGGTAGTCCTGGTCCCCAAATTTTCGGGACCAATGACCGGACTAGGATCGAACCAGACCAAGATCGGACCGGCTCAGGACTAGCAGTCCGATCCTGGTTCCATCCCAGTGGAACCGCTAATACCGGTTGTTTATAGAAATCTAACCCTTGGATCTAAATTAACAGCTTTCAATCTTAATCATCCAACCTAATAAAACATGCACATGACCATCATACGAGTGCTTATAATCCTAGAAAAGAATAAATTAGGAAGAAAAACACTTAAAACAATTGAAATAGGATTTTGCTCGTATGTCATTCTCCTCGAATTGGAATGAATCAAGCTCAAGTGGGATTACATTTGTACTTCACCGAATCGAAGTGCGAACAAAACAATGGGTTTGCATAATATAATCAAGACAAAACACAGATTGAGTCAAGAAAAAACACGATCGCAAACTGCATATCGACAAACACGATTGGAGGCTGCGTTATGAAGATGAGACATGAGCATCGAGTGAGAGAAGAGGAGAGGAGTGAATATCGAGCAGAAGAAGGAAAAATTAGGTTAACTAGTTCTTCAAAATTTTCTAATTTTTTAATTATATACATATCCTGGGCGGTTCGATCCGATCTAGTCTAGTCCCATCCATCATGGAACTGAGGACCAGATCGCCCGATCATCAATTCCATTTATTAGGACTGGGGATCAGATCGCCCGCCTTAAGGATCAAACCAACTTGACTGGTCCTGTCCCAGCCTGAGTCGGGCCAGTCCGATCCAGCTTGCTCACCCCTAGCCACATGTTTATTTGTTTTGCGACAAATGTAGCATTTCTAGAAAATATTTTCCAGAAAGTTGTTTTCCAAGAAAATAATGATATTTTCTGGTGTTTGGCTGAAATATGAAAAAGACTTGAAAAATATTTTCCGTCGTTTTGTATGGAAAATCGGATTTGATTTTCCTCCATGCACTCATTTTAATAATTTTTTTTTTTTTTTTTGTTTTTTCTTTTCTTTTCATTTTGTTAAAAATGAATTTTTAATTATTAGCTTTATCTGTTATCTTTTTGCTCTTTTCTTTTTATCTTTTTTCTTGTCCTTTTAGTTTCAGCCAGTCGTCGTCC
>JANUWG010000544.1:0-11341 GCA_025175695.1 Eugenia klotzschiana
TTTAATCGTGAATCCCTAACACAAGAAGAAAAAAGAACAAAAATTCACTTCAGATATTTTTATATATACATAATGATTTATCACATATATATAATACATTTAATATACATATCCTAACACAAAATTTTATATTTTTTTAACACGAAATTATTCATATATATATATATATATACACACACACTTTTTAAAATGACGTCCCCGTATCGTGTTTGTCACGTGTTAGTGCCACTTACGGACATTCTTGAAATTACAGAACATTTGAGCTCCAAGTGGAACAGTCACTTTCCATATTTTTCCATGTCGGGTCCAAGTTCCATCAAGAAAACATTCCATGTGGGTTGGTCCAATATTCATGTTCCATCCCCCAACGACTCTTTGAAAAATGTTCATGTTCGATTATATATCAATAAGCCAGTTGAGTTGTGGCAGATTTCCGGCCTTCTCGCTCCGCTCGGAATCCCGGTTCCGAGCCAACCGGGCTCGTTTATAGGACATCAACTGAGGGGCAAGATGTACTTCCATCTGCTGACCGCAGACCTAACTCAAACCAGGATTCTTTTGTAAGAATAATTATGGGACATGCTAAAAAGATTTACAACGAATACATATAACACGTTATGATTACCTGAACATCATAAAATAGGCCAAAAAGGAAAAAAAAAAATTAAACTGCTTCTCTAGTAATCCCATAAGATAGTCCCTAAATACACTTCTAAAACACTTGCTCATCTATGGGTCACCTCGAAGGAATCTCCGATGGTTGGCCGCTAAGTGAATGGTTCGATGAATTTGAGGGAAGCGATCCATTGTCCTGTGAGGACGTACCTCCCCCATTCCACTTTGCTTCGACTTCAGATGGCTCGACCACATGAACCGCACCGTCGCTCATGCCGAGGGCAATCTGATTTGCCTCCGATGGATGAGCAGCAATAACTAAGGGATAGCCAGAAGCACCGCTGCAAAAAATATTCCAGATGAGCTCACGGTCCTACCTAGTTGCTTAGTAAATACTTCATCGAAGCAAATCTCCAACACTTACCTGACAGAAACACCACTTATGTAAGCAGAAGGCGCAATTCGACACCTCAATCTTATGCTGTCAGCATCAAAAACTCCAATAGCACCATCATAAAATGCGGCGTAGACCAGCAAACCGTCGCAGGAATATATTGCACTCGAAATGGGAGCACTGAGATTATCTTTTGGAGACCACTGTACGAAGGGATAAGCAAGAGACAAAGATGACTAAAATTGGTATCGAAATTATGCCACAGTAAACCATAATCTCCTTTAAAACAAAAAACCTGAAGAGTTTTTTCTCCTCGTGTATCTGAAACTGACGAATTTTCTACCTCGTACCGTAACAAAAAATTGTACCATTCTCTACAGTGTTGAAGAGGGACCCTGGACTTTTCAGTTTACCATACATATACTTGTTATAGACAAAAAGTGAGCTTCATCAATGAAGGACCCAACCAGCCTAACCAAATCGATGACCAAGGAGCTCATCTAATTTTTTTTTATTTTCTTTTTCCTCTTCTGCTATTTAGCTTTCATATCTCATCAGTCATCTCTTCACAGCATTCTCCCTTCCCTGAAAAAATTCCCATTCACAGTGAACTCAGGGGAAAAGGGGTAATCAGAGCAGTGGTAATAACTCGAGAAGAAAGGCATCAGTCGAGCTTCTAAAAATGCTAATTTTGGTAGCGCTGATCAATAATATACTCTCTGACTACTCATTACCACCATTTACTATTCAATAGCTCCTGACCCCTATATCTGTTTCAAAAATCAAATTTGCACATTAGTCCAGACATGTAAGAATACGGTTAAGATCAAGAACTTACTGAGCGTAAACATTCAAGCTTGCTGTCATACACAGCTATTATGTGTTCATGGACAACCAGCAGATGTAATTGATCATTATGAAACTGGACTTTGGTCTCTCCGATGAGTGGGGATTGATGACCAGGGGATGCTTGTAGGGGCCTACTTTTCTTCTTTTCCCATCCATCGATGCTCCAGAGACATAACTGCAGCAGCAATCGCATAAAGATGGTGTTAACATGTGACTGGATCTCATGGTAGCTTTCAATGACTATGGAAGGGTACTTATGGATGCATGACCTTATCGCATGCAAATAACAAGGAAACAAACAAAACCCAGTTCCATAAAGCACACGGAAGAGTAAAAATTCTGATCCACAAAGCATCCTTTCTAATTTAAGCTGAATAAGGACATCAACACCTGAAACATCTTTATAAACCGAAACACTACCAATCTTTATTGAGGTTCGACTGAGCAGTTGGTTAGCCCATTACCTGTGCATCAGCTCCCGAAGAGACCAGTGCATTCAAATTTTGAGAGAATGCAAGCCCTGTTATCCGATTCTGGTGTCCCTTGAGTTTGGTTTTGACCTGACATCATTAGCAAACATAAATAATTCCTTTCCATAACCAGCTCCATAAGAGTAAGAGGTCAAGCTCGTGAGCTCCACTCTAGAATTCTGGTCAGGATTTCCAACCATTGATGCATAGCAAAACCTAGTCTCCTCTCCTAACTCTAGGGTAACGCCACCTAATAACTGTAACATCCCAATACATAAAAAAGCAAACTAAAAAACGACAAGAAAATCTCAGGAATGCCGGACAGCTCCATGACACACAAAAGCAGCTTTAAAGTAGAGCAACACGCAGCATCCACACGATATTCCATGCATTGATCTGTATTATTGACAAAAACAAGACAGAAGTAATGTTGCAAAAAATTTGTAAAAGAGGACAGGAATTGCTAGTGAAACTGACCTCATCAACCCTGACATTGTAGATTTGAATGGTGGAATCCTCCATGCCTATAGCAATTATATTATTATCTTGTGGATGAAATGCCAAAAAAGTGGCTGCAGGAGGTGGCGGCATAAATGTTGTCATAACCTGAGAAGCAGCCAGAAAAATGTATTGTAAAGGAGTTAATGATGCATCACACCTAACAAAAAGAACAACAAAACTACGGATTGCGCAAGAGAACAAAGTTACAAAACATTAATTGAAAACAAAAGCCAAATTTGGATTGACAAACCTTAAATGTCATCATGTTGAACAACGAAATCTTCCCACCAGACGCAGACATCACGTAAGAATCATTTTTAGATAAAGCAATGCACGCGGCAGAATCTTCTGCTGGTTTACTGTCACTAATGTCATTTGTCATGAGAGTCCCACTAGGAGGCTGCCATAGCTGTGGTATGATATGGGCAGTAGCCTGAAAGGTTTCAAAGGCAAGCAGGTAATACACAATCAGAGAAGCATAAAGAAGATGTCAGAAATATGGCATCGAGAACACATATAGGTAAGAGAAGCCAACCTTCCCAGAAGGATTCCTTTCATTGCGCTGCCATTTCCATAGCTTATGAACGGCATTGGAGCCAAGAGCCAGCAGAGCTAGACCAGAGTTGGTGTAGATAAGGCGTACAACCTTGTATTTATGCAGTTACGGTGAAGCACAACTTACTTGTATCAGTAAAGATATCCCCAATAAAAATTTATAACTTGTACCATTATTAAAAGAGAAATCTTGCTATTTTGTCTTAAATGTTCACCCCAACTACAAGCTTCTGGTCTCGTAGTTGATGTAATGCAGAAGTATTGAAAAGATTTTCCCAGTATAAATAAATCATCCTAATGTCCTAAGGCGATGTTTCCTGTGCCATTGAACTGAAGGTGCTTTTTTCTTTTTCTGCACCAGAAGCTCAAGCTACCATGGCATGTCAAACACAATAATGAAAATAATCTGTATCTTAATTAAAAGAAATAAGTTCTTGCCGCATATCTTCATTGAGTAATGTGTGATTGGATCCATAACACAAACTGATGAATTAGATAGAATCTAAAGCCACCGATACAAAACCATGGACACTCCTACCTATTTGAAACCAAGAGCATGAGAGCAAGACTTTATCGATGATTACAGCCCAAAAGCATTTTACCTTTCCTGTGGATACTGAGTCAGGCAATCGCACAGCTTTTAATTGAGATGGATCTACAACATCTGGTATTTTCCAACTTTTTATCTTGTCGACATCATCAGGAATTCGAGGTTTCACGTCAACGAGCCTGCTGCTATCCATCGTTCCCTGTAGTGTTAAGTGTGGAAATTAGAATCAATAACCATATTCTATCAAAATCTATAAGAAAATGCAAGACTTACTATATTGTTGATAGATACAACAGGCAGGGTTCTGTCAGGTCGTTCGGGAGTTGAAGCAATAGTAGCAGAGACACTACCCGCAGGGCCGAGAGTATTTATAACCAAGGACTGCAAAAGGTCCAAATGGAAAGACTTCAAACGAAGAATCATAATAAGCAACAACATTCTTCTCACATTTGCAGCTATGTGATGATGTTACCAATCAATCAGGTACATCTAGTGGTCACCGATGCTCAACAGTTCTTGTTCAAGACATACAAACCATTTTATTTGATGCCAATTCCTTAATTCAACAGGCTTTGTAAACAAGATACCGACAGAAATTATCCCTAAGATTTCGTTAACACTACAATGAGAACATTATCCTATTAAGTTAAGTAAGAATATCTGTCATGCCAAAAATACAGAAGATGGATAGAGCTACCTTAGAATTATCAGGAGGGGCTCGATTTTTCTCAAAAGCCCTGCTCTCAAGCATCCTTATCAAGCGCATACCATCTGTATTAGCCAAAACTTTGATGCCATTATCATTCGTTGTGACAGCTAAAAAAGAACCCTCCTTATTAAATCTAAGTCTTGGGCTAGCCTGCAATGAGAAAAAGGAACTGAATTCCCAATTCTAGCTACGGTGTCAATTTGCATATCTACATTAAAAGAAGGAAAAAACTAACAGGCAACCCGCCATCTGCCTCGACAGACGTCAACATGGTGGCATTATCCATATCCCAGAATTTTATTTGAAATTCATCTCCAGCAGCTAGGAAACGATTCCTTGTTGTGTCAAACTGGACAACACCTAAAGATCGCTTCCTGAAACCTGAATATGTCCTCTTGATAGCACCCTCAGTCTCGTTCCACTCAACCAAATGGGAATCACCCTCTTTACTGGTTCCACATGAAAACAGCCTGCAAGATGGACATCCAAATTTCATACCTTTTATGATCAACTAAAGCAGTAAGCATTAAGAGAGAACTAAGGTTATGACTAATGCATGCTCACCTATTACTTCTAACACGTAACAAAAAAAGCAACTACTTCATTCAAAAAAAGCAACATGATTACTGCGAAAGCAAGTGCTTGCCAAGCCAAAGATACCAACGCTTCTAGTGTCGGCATATTGCCTCAATAGAAGACCAATACAATAGAATGCTAAGTGTTTGAACAGCAGCTACTTCTAGGCCGAGCTTGGCTGTAAGAGACCAAAAGCATGCAATAAGATCCCCCATCAACAAAAGCTTAGGGACTAACGTAGAAACCAAATCCAAGGACTAAGTTGAGAAAACTTCTTCAGTGGGCTTCATCCAGGAAAAGGGACGGAGAGAAAAATGTACTGGCATGGCAATTCGACATGAACCAAAGGTGTTCCAAAAAAGTGCCCCTGTATTTCATGAAGAAACAGCTAGCCAACTAGCGTTTCTGAGGCAAAATGCTACCTTGTTCCATCCGCACTATAAGCCATCATGGTGCACCATCGACCGGGAGCATCATAGTCCACTCTAGATCCCTGGCAATCGTACAGCCAAGCTTTTATCTTCCCATCAATGGCAGTGGAGAAAATAAACTGCAATAATGAAAAAAATGAGTCACGAGCTGCATAACTAAATTGGAAGAACTGGTAATACAGTCCGCTTGAAATGATAAGAGAATAAGCAAAGAAAGTAGAAAGCGGCTAACTGCTCTCAAAGCAGATGAACCTGAATATTTTCCTTGTAATGTGGGCAGACTGAATATACTGGAGCTTCATGCCCTTCAAAAGTGTACTGCTTGCGTCCAGCTGCAGCATCCCATACCTGTTAAAGGAAATTAAATCCAGAAGGTCCAAATTTTCCTCAAACAAACCAGCATCACCATCAAGGAAATACCTTAATGGTCTTATCATCACCACAGGTCACAATGCACAACTGCTTGTTGGGATGAGCAAATGCAATGTCATTTACGCCCCCGGTGTGAGCATCAATCTAAGTCACAAGATAGGTAGCCATTAACTATTTAATGCTCCCTCGCTTATAATGAACATAACATTCAGGTTGAAGAGCATACTTCCAAATGTTGTCTCAGTTCTCCAGTTGGGCTGTAAGTGTATATCTGAACAATATGCTTAGAAAATGCAACGCCTATAATGTAGTAAATACAAGCACACCATGAGTAATCTCAAAATCAAGCCGCAAACTAAGAAAGAAGGCCAATAAAGGCAATCTGCAGAAGAGGACCAGGCGAGTTTGCTTACCTAGAATCAGTCCATCTGGTCCCCAAACACACCTGTTCACTGATATTGCAGCATCATTCAACAATGCTGCCTGGGAGCATAATAAATACCAAGTCAAACGACTAAGTTGATTTTTATTTCTATTCACAGTATTCCATATGAGCAACATAACAGCACCTGTGCAAAAATTAAAAATGTGTAAAGTACCTGCAAAGGCGTCGAAGCTGCCAGATCCCAAACCTTGAATGGCTTATGTGCCAACCTTTCCCGTGACCCGACTTCCCAAAGGCTGATATCCCCAACATTTGTCCCAACTACAGTCAACACAAAAGTTTAGCTCAAACGGGGAATTCTCAAATTCAAAAAAAAAAAATCAAGAGAAAAACAGCAACGGTTCTTTAAGAACAAACCAAGAAGTAGAGTTTGTTGCTGCGGATGGAAGTCCATGCTCATGACATTAGATCCTTGATTGAGGGTCCGCACAACAGCCTTGGGGAGGTCATCCTGGGAGTAAACATTTGGAGTATGTGTCACACCCGAAAAGGATGCCTGTAAAAAGAACCTTCGGGTGAAATTCGCCTTCTCAAATAGACGGAAAACACAATGACAACAGTAACCTGTACAATGCCAAATCCCAAATAACCTTCATAGAGAGAAAAAAAAAAAAAGGTCCCCCGTCCAACTCATACACACCTCATCCGACTGGCCTGTTCTGATGCGCTTCATCAAGTGCTCCGATTCTGCTGACTGATAATCCATACCCGTAACACCAGTGGGGGTTCTTGGGTGTTTTAAGAATGCAGCTTCATACAATGAACAAAAACTAATCGAATGAAGACCAACATAATAGAGAGCTGCAGATAAAACAATTTTGATGCCAACAGAAAGCCTCACCTGCACCAGAAGGCTGCACGAGACCAGGGGGGACAGCTGCTACCGTATGATGAGGCATAGAAGGATTAGCACCTGACATCCACCCAGCTATAGCACCAGGAGATGGGGAGACAACAGGCTGAAATGGCTGCTCCACAGAAGTGCAAGACTTGGTACAGATTCACAAAAGCTGTTCTCTCACATTTAAGGTGATGTGGGGTACTTACACTATGAGCTCCTATGGGTGGGAAAGCTCCAGCTTTAGGAATTGGTCCCACCAGAGGGCTATTGGTAGGAGGAGGAGGTCTAGCACCATTTGTAGTAGGATTACATGAATGATCAGTAAAAAGAGTTTTGATGTCAGGATTTGGACGAGGATTCTTGCAAAGTTGATGTTGCCAGTTTAAACTGAAAGAAAACGAAGACCACTTGAGGAACAATTCTTATACAACAAGAGAACAAGGTGCAACTCATCGGCACGATGCATTGTTTTTTCCAACCAAAAAACCACTCAAGTCACAGAATTGGAAAGGAAGAAAGAAAACAAAAATGTAACATCTGTTGTGCTAACTGAATTATCATATATCAAATTAGAAATGGAAAAAGAAAATTTGAAACAACCTCTGATTTATCAGGGTCCTGAGCCTTGAACTTTTGAAGGCAGGAAAAGTAAGTTTGTCACGAAAAAGAGGATTTGCCTCAATAAGCTTTTTAAGTTCTATAAGCATAATATTCCGAGCAGATTTGGTGTCTCCATACTTTGACAGCTGCTCATTTTGCCTGTCAAAAAGCACCATCAGGGGAATGACTTAGTCAACGAAAAAATAAGGAAAGCAGTAAAAGTAGCCAAAAAAAAAAAAAGTCCACCTGAAGTTATCTAAAGTAAGCAACTGAGTGATCTCCTTGAACAAATCTTCATTAAAAGAAGCAAAAACCTTTAGGTCCTTGACAAGAATCTCAACAGCCTTGGCTCGATCCTGCCTGATATGCAGAATGGGACAATTAGATCAAAGTAAATCACACCTGTAAATTTTCGCACAGAAGGATGCACCGATTCACAAGATGAGAATAGCGTATAATTAGAAGACTTGCCTATCAAGAGCTTCCAAATATTTTTGTTTCCTTATTTCAAAGAAAATCTTCATGGAGTAACGGTTGTCTTCAACCTTTGTAAACCCAGATAGGTAGCGCTCAACTTCATCCCACTCACCTGCCTGGACTTGGTCTTCAAAGTGCTTCATGTTAAAGAAAAATCCAGACTCTTGCTCTAGCCTGAGAAACTCACAAGCGATAAATGTATTAAATGTAAAGTTTAAAGAGTGATTCGACACAAACACGGGATCACTTCAGTGGACCCTGTTAGGATTGTTGACAGTGGCGAAAACTATAGGCCCATATTAAGAAGTAAGAGGAGCACAACACCACCTAACAAGCGTGAATGGAGTGCTCGGAAAACAAACGCAAAATGTCATTATGTGCTGAGACTGCAAATTCCCCTCAGAAGACACCGCAGCAGCGGAATAATTTAACAGAACAGCAAAGCTCAATAGAGCCTTTCACTGAGCAACAGATGAATATATATATATATATAGGAAACCTAAATTTGGTTCTCTTTACTTCTGGTATAACAATTAGCACCAAAGCAGGACAGGGTGGTCAAAGGAAGAAATAGCTAGAAAAAGAAGGAACTTACTTATGAACTGTTTCCTTGAACTTCTCCTCATCCAGGAATTGCAAAATTAAAAATACCAATTCCCGACTCAAGGACGACATTGTCCCGGGTACTCCTAATCGCTCCAGCGCAAAAGATCCGATATCGTTGGAAAAGCACCCAAATGATCAATCCAGGCGAGCAAGAATCGTCTTCAATACCATAGGGAAAAAACTCCAGTGAGATCGCACACAACAAATAGAGAAAACACTAGCTGTCGCAATTCAGTTTCAGTCAAACGTATTGCCTCCAATCAATTCTTTAGACGAGCATTTAGCATTTAATTACTCATGCATTTTAGCATTTCGCACTAGAAATCAGTGTAAAAGCAGGAACCCGACGGATTAGAAAAAAGCAGCCCGAGGACTAGAAATGTGTAGCAAACAACAGCTAGAACCCAGAAAAAAGCTCCATTTTTTTTTTTATATATGTCTACCCTCCACCCTCGAAAGAAAATAAATAAATAAATAAGCAACTAAAAAGGGAAAAAACAGAATCAAAGAAGCTCCCACGACAAGAAATCATCACATACAAGTTCAAGACGAGGGAAAAATCCAGGAGAAATCGAGCTCAGAATACACAGGGAAAATTGACGAGTTGAAATGGACTGAAAAGGGTACGTACCAAAAAAGCGAGAGAGCGGAAGAGTCAGAGATTCATCCAAAGCAGCAGCGGTGGAGCAAGAATGCGAAGCCTCGATGGGGTGGGGGGGAGAGGGAAGCAGAAGCAGAGAGAGAGAGAGGGAAGAAGGAAGAGGAGGAAGAGGGAAGAATCTAGGGTTAGGGTTGTCTTGGGCGGTGGACTGGGGGTGGGACTGGGAACCAATATCGCCTCTCTTTTTCTCTCTTTTGTATTGTGTGCCTCCTCTTCCCCTTCACTGTCTTCCTTTTCTTTCTTTTTTTTTTCTCTTTTTGCTGTTGTGGGGGGCTAACTCTGCAACAACCCTTCGCTTTTATCTCCGTATATATATATATATATATATGTGTATTATATAGATTATGCATATGCTTTCTCTCCCTTGGATTTACTTTTTCTTTCTTTTCTCACTCTCATATTTATATCTCTCCGTCTGTGTCCTCTCCCTCTCTCTCTCTCTGTTCAGATTCAGTGCAGAGGTTCTGCCGCTCTCCGACTGACTCTGCTGCCGCTAAACTCTCTCTCTCTATACATGCGTACCTACATTGATGACTCTCTCACTCTCTCTCTCTCTCTAAGTAGAATAGATGCGAGCGCGGTGGGGGGGAAGCTCTTGGATCTCTCTCTATCTCCCTCTCTCTCTCCCTGATTTTCGCGTTTTAAAAGAAACGAGGAGAGAGAAAGACAGAATGAGAAATGATAAGCTGCGGGTCCTCACTGTGTGATTGTCCGTGCAACTCTTTCCCCCCGCCGCACCACGCACGCCGACAGCCTCCCCCGCTCATTATTTTCATTGCTCCCGTCTCTTTCTTCCTTTTCTTTTCAAAATATGAAGATGTTTAAATGTGTTCATAATTTTTCCATTTTAAAGTAATTTTCTCATTTATGGCTGCAAAAAACCCCATGCCCCCCCCCAACAACTAGCCATTAAATCCCACTACGCACTAAAACTAAACATTAATATTATTACTATCACTTCAAAATTGCTGGACATAAAAAAAAAAATTACCTTTTGTTTCACCACCTTAAATGATGCGACGAGATAAAGAGCGAAATTCACATGAGCGGCACCGCAATTTTATTTCGTCAACACTTGAAAAGATCGTTTCGTATCCTTTCTCTACTCGCAAAATTACCATGCCAGAATTGAATGGTGGGGGCCTCTCGGTGAATCCCGATTCTGTTCAATTTCGAGGCCAAACGGAAAAAGAAAAGTAGTGAAATCGCAGGATTTCTATTCTTTTTTTTATAATTAAAAAAAAAAAAGGAAGACAAATGGAGTAAAAGGACGGACACGTCCCTCTCTCGCCCTTCCCTTTCCCTTTGACCGACCAAAAATAAGAAACCCATTTAATACAAAATTCGGGTGTGGGTGGGGCCCGCGAGAAAGGTCTTCCTGCTCGTTCTGATTGGTCCGGGGCGAAGGACTACGGTGGGGGCGTGCACACGCCAGAGTTGCTCGCGGGGAGTGATACTTTACCTTCCCTTTCTGTGGAGAGAAAGAAAGAAAAGGAAAAAAAAAAAACAAGGGAGTGGGGGGACTCTCGCAAAATTTAGGTCAGGAGTCAGTTCGACACTTTGTGGGCCCCACCTCCGAAAACCCAGTCTTTTCTTTTCCACTTTTGCCCCGCCCCCCCGAACAGGAACAGCCACATGCTTCTCCATTATTTGACTTTGACCTTTTCCGCATCCCATCTCACTTGTGGG
>JANUWG010000545.1:0-11334 GCA_025175695.1 Eugenia klotzschiana
ATGCCTGAGCTTGTCATCACAATCACAAACATCAAAATACGGCCAACACGCACCGATTTGAAAATTTCAATACCAAAATTAGACAAGGCTCATTTAGACATGAACGAGTAAATTGAGAAATGGCACAAACATTCAGCTATATTCTCAAATTTATACAATGTCGAATTAAAATTCTTTCGAATCGTCGAGGATTAAACATCATCAGGTTGTTTTATTCGTGCCCTTTAGCCATTTCGATTGAAAAAACAAAACGGATACGCACTCAAACTTTTGTAAGAGCGGATCAAAAGTGGGCAATAATTTCCAAAAGTTGCACTTCTAACAAAGAACTAAAAAGGGCTGTAATGACTAAGGAGCATTGACCGCTCCCCCCGTCTTCGTGTTCGCAGCTGGTTACGTCGACGCTTCATTAATGACGCAATCCAAACGTTCTCTGACTAGTCAACCATCAACCTCATTGTCCTTGTCATCAACGGACCTCATTCATTTCGATTTTTTTTTTTCAAATTTAGAGGAGCGTGACTTTGTTTGTGAAATGACGCGATCGCCCTTTTGCTGAAAAAGGCGCCGGGCATGGCATCTCTCTGCAGTTTCCTAGTTTTGGCATTTTGTTTCTTTTTGAGTTTCATGGAAAAGTAGACCGTTTCGCAAGGAGAAGATGAAAAGACATAACATAATTTAAATTTCAAAACTAGACTAGGCCAAATTCCAAAGTCTAGTATGACCAGAACAAAAAACAAAATAAAAAGAAAGAGTTAAGATCTCAATCAAAGACAATTTCTATACGATACACCCACTTCATGAGCATCACGTCAGTCTCTCCAAGTCTATAATATGTCCGTTTTAACGTTTTCCCATATTAAATATCCAAATTATAGACAAACACAAAAGTCCATCGAAAAAGAAGAGAGTACTGAGAAGATACATATTTTCTCGATGACAAATTGATGCGGTGCTCGATGACGGATGCTAAGAAAAAAGGGGTCAATATCGCGAAAAGCTTCAAACCGATATATCCGTGACAAATTTACCTCAAATTATTTTTTTGATTATGAAAAACCCCAAACCGGTACGCCTATAATAAATTCATCCCAAACTATTTTTTTGATCACAAAAAATTTTGAACTATTATATATGTGATAAATTTATTATAAACTAATTTTTTTACCACTAAGAATCCCAAATTATTACACTTGTAATAATTTTATCCTTAGTTAAATTAGGTTAATGTTACGAAAAATCTTAAATTGATATACCTATGACAAACAGAGGGTAAAAATTTCAAATTGGTATATCCGTGAACTGCTACGTACCATCAAATTCAGCAATTTGACGTTAAATTTAACAAAAACCAACAAAGAGTAAATTTGTCATAAATGTACTAATTTTAGATTTTTTGTGATAAAAAATAGTTTGGGTTAAATTTGTCACAAATATACAAGTTTGGAGTTTTTCATAGCGTTGACTTGAAAAAAAAATGCAACTTAACTTTTCTCATAATTGCACAATAGTATTCATATTATTGCACGGTGGAACATTATAATTCAGTAGAGAAAAATAAAAAATTATTCAGAATGCTATTCAACTCATTTTAAAATTTAAATTTAAACACGAAACTATAAATAATCTCACCCGAATTTAGAATTTATCCGAGATTCGCGTTGTCATACGATTGTTAGGTGGAACTCTTTTGAACCGCAATCCTCTATATTACTAAAAACCATACATCATTGCTCTTCAATGGATACCGCGCACCGGATATAGTCGGAATTTTTCACTCAAATTTCGAGATTCATGTCTAAAATGGCGGAGACAAAAGACAAGACGACAAGCTTTGCACGCGCGAGGGCAAAATAGTCATTCGGGACAGTACCGAAGTGTGGGCCCACAAATTCAAAAAAATTCGGATCCTACGTGGAGTCCCGGCCTTGGCAGAAATGGCGGTATAAAACGACCATCGTCTCCGGCTCGTCCTTCCTTCCGAGAGAGGGAGAATCAATCGGCTCTTGCCCTTCGGACGCGTCTCTTTCAACTTGTCGCCGTTCCCCCATTGATCGCAATTCCCCATTCCCGATCAATTTAAAAATAGTCCGACGCAGTTCCTTCAACAAGCAAAATTCTCTCTCTCCCTCTCATTTTCCCGAGAAAATCCGAGAGAGAACGGCGAGAAAGGTCTGTAAAATCGGGGCACTCGATTGCGAGGGATGCTTCCTGGTTCCGCTGCAGTTGTGGCGCGTTCTGTTAGCTCCCGTTCTCGTTCGGATGAATGTTTCGTCGGAAAAGCGATGGAGAGTTTGATTTGAATGCTTCGTTAGATTTTTTGCCTGATTTTTCGGTCCTCTGGCAAGGAGAAGAAGGGATGGAGGGCGGAAGGGAAGGATGGAGCAACGAGGAAGCGTTTCTGGTCGAGCAATGCGATCCTGATTACGAGTTCGACGCTGCTCGTTTCTACGATTTTGGTCGGTCCGAGACGTGCTCGGAGGTTGAAGCTGCCGAGCGCTGGTTTGACTCCGCCGGAACTTATCCGCCTTCGCGTAAGCATCAGATCATGAATCGCAGATTTTTTTTTTACGTGATTTTTCTTATCCGCCTGTCAACGATTTTGAGCGCTCTCGTTTCTGTTTCTGATTGCTAAACTGAGTGCGTCGTCGATTTTACCAAGAGTCTGGAATGTTTAGAGAGAGCGATTATCTCGTGCATGTGAGGTTTCTAATGCGTTCTTCGTACCCCAATTTTTGTCCAGTTCGCGATCGTAGATGGCCGTGATGCCTGCCGCGAACACAAGTAGATTTTCTTCAAGCTCTGTTATCGTTTTCTTCCGCCATTAGTGCTCGGTCTTACTGCCTAGGAGCAACTCTTAATGTAGGCAACCGTTCATGCTTAGCTGCTTTCTAGCTGAAATGATCTACTCCAAGTGTAGTGTCCTTCAACAAAGTCAATCCTATTTTCATCCGCCTCTGAGTAGAAGTTTGCGAAGCTGTTGGTTTCTGATGATTTTAGTTGAACCATCTTTATGCCGCTCGTCTCACATTTGCTTTCTGTGTCAGCCTTTACAGTGAAACTGAGGTGGAGCAATCACGATCTGAGAGGAGATGCAGAGATGTCCAAGAAAATGGATGGTCAAGAAGACATGAATTCTGTCACTACAGACACGGATCATGACATGGGCTCAGAGGTTTCAGCACTAAACTGCAGCAACCAAGGTATCGTTTATTTAACTAATCATGTTATACTCTTCTGAACGTGGTTCATCAAGGTAGAATGTGACATAGTTTTCAGGAGTCGTGAGAGTCTAAGATTTTAGCATCTTTTGGCAGTCGGTAAGAAGGCTATCAGTGTGCTATGTGAATGTTCTTTGTCTTTTTCTTCTTTGTTTCCTCCCCTAAGATTTTGAAGGATTTTCTTGGTTTCATCTTATTCTTACCAGCAGCCAACAGGGAGAACGAGGCAAATAAGCAAGAAGTCTCACGAGGTGATCTTTTTTCACTCAAGTGAAAGTTGTCATTAAGGATCCATGGTTTTAGATACATTCTTCATTTGTCAATGGGGTTTCTAGGAATGAAGCTTCAATCCCTGTTATTGTCCTCTGTTCTTATTTGTGTTCTAATCATGCAGCAGAAGAGACCTTAAAGGTCAAAATCAAGCCACTGGTGAAGTTATCCTCACCCAGGAGTTCAACTTTGATGAAGCCCACAGCCAGTTACTTGGCCAAGCAAAACCGTAGCCTAGAAGTTCGCTTTAGCAGTTTCTTGAGGTGCTACCTCTGTTGGAGCTGTTGGGCTGGTGAATTTTCCCGTTTCATTCTGTCTTTAATTGTTTGATTTGTCACTGACTGGGTGTCATATATTTTTCCACATTGAAACTCTAGGTCCGACAAGTTTTCAGTCAAAGATCATAAAACATCTTTGCAGAACTCACCCCTAAGCGAGAACCGGGCGACCAAACGACAAAAGCTAGACGCAGGCTATTTGCAAAAGGTGCTTTATTGTATTGTGTAATGACATTCGTGGGCATCCTTCTTTTTTATTTTGTTGTATATGAGCTGGCAATTAAATTTTCTAGCTAGTCTTTTCCATTTTTCAATTGGAATCGATGGTCACTGGTAAACTTTCTATTTAGGTTGCTAATTTGAAGCACCAAACTCCTCTACATCACAAATTATCTAAAAAGGTAGGGTACACCATTCTAAATTTTCATCTTTGACTTCAACATGGATTCTGATTCTGGCAAATAATCTGTCATATCCACAATCAGTTCAATAAAATGGAAATGTTTGCACTGTCTTGACCCTGTATCAGGTTGGATTTGATATCGACTCAGTGCTCGTTAGACGAAACTTTACAATTCCGAGAGAATTTTCTTTGGAAACAGCCCGTAGGGCACAAAGACACAGGTGTTAACCTTTTAATCTGGCCAACTATACTGTTTGGAAATGTTTATCAGTTGTCATTTACACATAAGGAAACTTATGAATCAGTCTTAATTTGAAGTTTCAGGTGCAAAAATAGATTAGTGTCTGGTGACTATGCCAAGTCAAATTCGCAAGTTTTGAAGGCATGCCAATTGCACCGTAAAGTTAGTAAAATTTCTTTTTGGTTTATAATCCACTTCAAAAAATTATTCTTGTTTAAATTGTATGATTTTAGAGTGCATGTTTTGGCCTTGAAGGTACCTTTAGCAACTCTCTGTGAGAAAAGTGCATTAGGGTTCCAGGTATGCTCTCTGTCAAATAGCATGAAACTTGTTCATTTTCCAGCAAACATTTATATAACATCTGATGGGGAGAAGCATTTCTTTGAATTGCTTATAATGGTACATAATTTTTGACAATTTGCATGTTGGAATTCTTCTGAGTCATTCTGTCTCTCTTGTTGGCTATTAGGCCTTTTCAAATGCTTCTATAATTATCCTGACCTGATTAAAAGACGCATAAGTTTCATATGGTCATTTATCTCACTATATAGAGTTAATTTGTTTGCTTCGGCAGGAAGTTGATGTTTCTTCTGTTTCTGCTTCAGAAAATGTAATGCCAGAAGTAAATAGGTAATTCAGTTGGTCACTGTTAATTTTTAAATAAAGATTCTGAGGGAGAATAAAAACACATAATGTGGAGGAACTTTTGCTAACCGCTGAAGCTTTTACGTTAGTTCTGGGGAGTTTCTTCATTTTGAAGTTACATTTTATTGGGACATCACTATTGGTCTCTAACTATTATTGTTTCCTGTGCAGACCGATTTCTGCTGATACTCACAATCAGAATTGTAATATTGTCTCTGAATTTGGAGCTTCAGCAAATAATAAGGTGGTTTCTTTGACTGAATAATAATACATTGTGAGCAACATCTACTAGTTTGTTATAATGACCATGTGATGAATTACGTTGGTCGCCCGTGTTGTAAGAATTTGGGAGTTAATGAAGAACTAGTCTTCTCCAAAAACTTAAAACAGCCTGTGCAAGGACAGGGTTTTTAGACCAGTTTTAATCTACTGCTTCACTTTCTTAGAGATTTTTTGCTTAATCAACTGCTTTTTTTTTTTAATCCAGGAAACAAAATACCGAAGGAAAAAGCATGATCCACCAGTGAAGCTTTTTGAAAAGGTATGTTGAGCTTGAATTTATTTTTTAAACTACCAATCGATGGTTGCTTCTTCTTTCTTTATCGTTTTTTCCCTTAACAGCATCTTTACCACGTTGGAAGCATTGTTAGTTTTCCTTTACTAAACTTTGTCTGGAGTATTGAAGAGTGATCAGGATTTCGCTTACTGTTTAATTCTCATGGTTGGCCAGCTGTCCTTAGAATCTAAACTTCAGCTGAATTCAAAGACTAGGTCGAACGTGCCTCCAGTCACAGAGGTTGGTTTCTCTAAGATGGTCTTGTTTTTTAAGCCCACCGCCTGAAAATGGTTGGCATGATTTTGATTGTCATGCTACAGGTTCACTTTATTTGATGGCACAAGGATTTAAATCAAAATGCAGTGATGTTGATCCTACAGGAATATGAGGTAGACCATGGACCAGACTGTTCTTCACGTTAACGAACAGTTGTTTTAGAAAACCACTTTGTAAGGTTTCATCAGATCTCACACAGTTACATCAACAGATGGTAGAAAAGGTGAGAGAGACATCATCCAGTGTCATAGGACGGCGGACTCGGTATGGGAGGGACAAGTGGATTGCTGGACTCGCACCACCAGCCGGCATTAACAGGTTAGAGGAAGATTTATTCTTTTCCGGGGTGAACTTCCATTCTCATGCTTGGAGTCATCATTGACTAATGACTGCGGGGGTATCAGATGACGCCAGTAATATCTTCTCGTGCCAGCTGTTCAAAATGACTGGATACCATTGTGGCTCCTTCAAATTGAAGGATTGTCTGTTCTCTTCGGCGGAAGGTTGTAGAGATTAGTCGCTAAAGATGCATACGGGTCACAATGATCGGGGCATACACCACTGTGTTCGCGGCACTAGACAGTCGCGTGTAGGCCTTTACTTTTCCCAACCTCATTTGGAAATGTGATCTAAAGTGTGCCTCAGGAGCCTCAACATTAGATGAAGACGGCATCTACCGAAAATGATCCCCAGAGGTCACATGGAGGACTAACTTCTCAAATCTTTTGGCATCCGCTGAGGATGGCTGTGCCCAATCCCAACGGTACTTCCCATGATTTAAAGCCTTTTACTTGAATTGACTGACTGATAATTTCGAACCAAATCGTCAGTGCAACCTTGCGAAATGCCAGTGACGTCCCTAGGGGGGCCTTCTTTTGCTCGTGCGTTATAGCAATTCCACTAAATTTAATACGGGACTTCAGGAGCGTCACATGCATTTTCGCAAAAAAAACCTTGTATGGCTGCCTGCCGCCCCTGCAGATCAGCTGCGTGCTCAAATAGTTCATGAGCAGAAGAACACTCGGGCACTCTTAACAACGAAATAATTATAGATTTGCATATAGTTTCTTGCAGGAATTAAAAGAAATTGTCAAGTCCTAAAATGAACCAGACAAACATCCAGAAAGTTCATCCTTATGAAAAATCTACCATTTTTACATTTTCTCCTTGCTCCTAACAAAAGCTAAACTATTGCTCCGTGTTTCCTCTCTAAGTTAAACAAGAGTGCGCTATCCACAAAAATCTTCCCCAAAAAATTTCGGCTACCGAGGGGAAGGGGTCAGTGATGTTTGGGGATAAAAAAAAGAAGGGGAAACCCCCTCAACGATCCAATCCTACACTGTAATAGACGAGAACAGTACCGTATTTCCTCTTCTTCTCCTCCAATGGGAAAATTTCCGTGCAAACTCTCAAAGGGTGTTCTTGGAAATAACTTCCCGGAACTGAAGAAACCACTGAGCATCCGATGTACTATTATCCTCCTGATCAACTTGAGGCAGCTGACTCATCAACTGTTGCTGTCCTTTCTTGTTCATAACCAACCGGGCATAGTCCACGGTCTTGATAGAGCCAGAAGAAGGCTTCGTGACCGGCACCGGAAGTAGGGAGACCAACACCCTCGCAACCTCGTGCATTGTCGGCCGCTCGGAAGGGTGGCGTTTAGCGCACAATAAAGCAAGCTGGAACACCTTTTTCACGAGTGATATGTCCAAGCATGTAACAGAGACCTCAGGATCTACAGCTTCCATCACTGTGTTGTTATCAGCCTTGGACAGTATCTAGACATGTGAGAAAAGACAAGACGCCATTAATATATCAGATATTAGGACAACAGCGAGGTACACAAGAAAAGGCCATACCATTTGAAGCAAATTAGACTCGTTATCAACAGCCTTCTTTCCTGTCAAGAGCTCCAATAAGACAATGCCAAAGCTGTAGACATCCGATTTTTCGGTCAGCCTAGATGTTCGGGCATACTCAGGGTCAATGTAGCCAATCGTTCCGAGCACGTAAGTCGAGGCATGTGTTTTTGCAGTTGGGAGGCACTTAGCAATTCCAAAATCTGAGATGCGAGCCTCAAAATTCTCATCAAGCAGGATGTTAGAGGATTTAATGTCCCGGTGAATTATCCGAGGATTGCAATCGTGATGAAGATATGCAAGTCCCTGTGCCGCCCCGACAGCTATTTTCAAGCGTGTGTCCCAATCAAGTTTTACCTTCTTCGGTGGTCCTAATCAGAAAACAAGAAAAGATTCAGTCTCCAAGTCGTGTTTGTAAATTAATGACAAAGAAAAAGCGTCAAACCCACAAATTTCAACACAAGTCAAAACTGCGCCTGCTGCTGTGACAATGGACCCATTTTAAACTTAGAGCATATGATAGTGGAAGGCCCCATTGAAGCAAATAAGAGCCATCATTTTCTTGAAGTATTAGCCGCCCTTAAGAGGAGTTTTGCTGTCGTACTATGAACATGTCAGCATGCATCTTGTTACTACTGGCAAACAATAAACATAAAACGACATAATTGAACAAAAGAGTTCAGGAACTAAAGCTAACCGTGAAGAAGATCCCATAGAGAACCATTTTCCATGTAGTCATAGAAAAGGAGATTTCCGTAAGGAGATAATGCATAACCATGAAGGCTGACAACATTCCTGTGTCTGATACTTCCAATGGTTTCAAGCTCAGTCTCAAACTCTTGCAAATCGTGAGGATGCTGATTGTAAAGTCGCTTAATTGCTATTGGCCGGGAATTCTTCAACACACACTTGTATACTGTACTTGAAGCACCATATCCAACAATATATTTTTCACTTAAGTTCTCAGTGATTCTCATTATATCATCAAATGTATGGATAGCCATATCCATGTGAAGAATAACGAGTTTTGGAGGACCTAAGAAAGAGACAGGTTCAAAGGGTAAGTATCATAGGAAAGAAATGCATAAAAAATTTCGGTTGCAGTCCCGATCTAAATAGAATGCACGTAAAATTTGATTACCCTGCATGGTCCTCGTGCAATTCTTCACCAGTTGATTCGGACGCTTCGACTTGTAAATGGCGACGATTACCATGCATAACAAAGTGAGAAATCCCACCAACATACAAACAACTGCAGTTCTGGACAAAATTCCTGGGGGGGCAAGCCATAAAGAATTGATTTGTCAGGAGTTTGTTGGAGAAAGGAACGACGGCAAAAGAAGATCAGATAATTTCAGGCCATCACCTTGGGATTTTGGCATAGAAGGGTAACATATAGAGCCCACCCAATCACCACACAATAAATCATTCCCTATGAAGCTGAAGACAAATATCCATTAGGGCAGCTATATAAACTTGCAAGGAAAAAATCTCTCAATTCTTTTACCTATTGGGAGGAAATCGTGAAAAGTTTCGAAGAGGCGGTACAACTCCTGATAAGTTGTTGTAGGATACATTTCTGAAATACAAGCATCATGCTCAGCAAAGCATTGAATAGAACAGTGAGGAAATGTAACTGAAATTTGGTATGAGAACTCACAGTACGGTGAGACTAACACACTTGCTAAGTTGATCAGGGATTTCTCCGCGCAGGTTATTGTTATTCAGTATTCTGTCAAACAATAAGCAAGGAAGATGAAGTATTACTTTCCAATTTTGCAATGTCCAAATATATTTGAAGACTCAACCAAAAATATATGCAATAAAGATATTATATAATCCATTTCTGAAAAATTTGCAAGGCACTTACAGAGATACAACGTTCTGCAACTGGCTCAATTCTGCAGGAATGGTGCTGGAGAGATTGTTGAATGACATATCACTGCAAGAGAATCATAACAGTAAGCATAGGCAGCAAAACACAAAGAAAAAATCACCAAAGATAAAGAAACCCAGTGAAAAAGAACTGACATGATCTGTATGCTTCTGAGATTCCCAAACTCTGCCGGTAGTGGCCCTTCAACATGATTTCTACTTAAGTTCCTGATAAAGGCCATTGCACAAGATTACAGCTATACGACGAGTTCAATGAGCATAAACAAGAAGAAAATACCGACTAGCCTGCAGCCTTACAGCGTGAGTAGATGCTCCAGGTCACCAATAGAAGGAGGAACAACTCCTGTGAATTTGTTTCTTGAGAGATCCCTGTGATCAGAGCTACAATAAGTTTCTTGCATCAGAAGCTTAATCCCAAAAGAAAATCTGACATGAATCCATACAATGTATCAAGATTGATGGTACGCCCCAGTTCAGAAGGTATGCTGCCATTAAAATTGTTTGCTGAAAGATTGCTGCAAGTTGAGTCATTTTTGTCACCACCAATAGAATGGACAATTCCTTGAGTTAATCAGAATGATTGAAGTACTTATACGAGTATTTCATCAGACATACAGGTAAGTCAAGCTCTGAAGATTTCTGAAACCAGAGGGAATAGAACCACTCAGGCGATTTCCATGCACATTCCTATGATGCAAGAAAAAGAGACGAAATCAATGGATGATCACAATGGGTATATGTAATGAGTTTACATGGCAAGGCCAAAACTGTGGTAACCGAAAAACATGTAATCATCTTACAATTGATTTAACGCTGTGCAAGAGCTTAAATTATCAGGGATTGGTCCTTCAAGATTATTGTTTGCAAGGTTCCTAGCCATGTATTAAATCAGTCGATCAAGCAGCTTAGTAATCATAATCATACATCAGTAAACAAAAAGCACATATATGACCACCAAAAAAAGTCACATAGGAAGCTTACAACTCAAACAATTGCTCTAGCTTTCCAAGTTCTGGAGGAATAGGACCAACAAGCTGATTATCATTCAACTGCCTGGAAGAGGAAGGTATATGAAAAACTCCAGAAGTCAAGTGACTACAATTGATAGAGTTCAAATGGCAAGAAGTTTCTCACAAGTAACTTAGTTTTGACATATTTCCAAATTCTGGAGGAATGGGACCACTAAGCTTATTCCCATGGAGATACCTGTCATACAATATGAATCGACTAAGACCTCAAGACAGAAATAAACGCAAGATTAACTATATCCCAACGAAGAGCTTACAACTTTCCAGTATATGACAGGTTTCCAAGTATAGGGGGAATTGGTCCAACCAACTCATTTTCACTAAGATCTCTGCAATAAGGAGATGGAATTAATCTACGCTTTTTTACTATCAACAGAAACGATGAAGTGTGAAGGAACATGGACACTCCAGATAAAAACAGATTATTCAAAAGGTTTTGCGATACATACAGAACAGCAAGGGCCTGCATCAAACCAATAACTTCAGGAATTAATCCAGTTAACTTATTCCTCTGCAGAGACCTGAGACACAGCATATTGTCAATTCATAGCCATAACAAATCAGGAGACTCATTTATGTCAGGCGAAGGTGATATTCTAGTTATAATGTGCAAGAGTGACACTTACAGGGTCGCCACCTGCAGAAAGCCAACATTGTACGG
>JANUWG010000546.1:0-11334 GCA_025175695.1 Eugenia klotzschiana
GAGAGAGAGAGAGAGAGAGAGAGAGAGAGAGAGAGAGAGAGAGATGAGTTCCAACCATCAACCAACCTATATAAATGCCTAAGGGAAGGCTTTGGGTGCTTTATAGTGGTGTGAAAAGATTAAAGTCCCACAACTTATCTATGAGTTTCTTTAATCAAATTATATCTTTAACAATTCAAATCAAGGCGGCAGTCTATCCAAATGGCAAAAACAACATGCATTAAGTGCCACCATGACCAATCTACACACATCTTGCAACATTGCGAGTCTATCCTAAAGATAGATAAGTGGGAGAATAATCTTTCTTACCACCCTTTTCTGGTGCTGTGTTGGGAAAAATTCCTTGGGTTTCTGTCATGGCCCATTAACCATGCGTAAGGTAATTTGATAAGAATTAATTGCTTTCCGAGGGACCCGCTTATAAGATGGGGAATTTGAAGAAGCCTACCAACTTCTTCTCCATGTGTGTGAATCCACAAAAGGGTCTTGAGCTTGCACCACTAATAAGGTGTCTTTAGTCGTTCCAAAAGGCACAAAAATACTGCAGTCTGCACTTTTGTGACTCTTCCTTTTCTCCTCCTTTGGGTTAGAGATGACACCATCACTTTAATGAGATGAGAGAGAGGGAGAGAGACAAAAGTGTTTTGTCCGACTCAGGATGATGTGGAAGGAGCTTAGACTGCAAGGACAAGATCAAAGAAACCCTCGATCAATGCTGAGACGGCATGCATTTTCCATTGCGCTGGTGAGAGTCCAATTGGAACTGTGCAGTCTTTCTCCATTTCCTTCTTTCTTACCATTTTTTGTGGAATACTATCAAATTCAGTGGTCCAAGTGTATTAAATTCATCTTAAACTGATAAAAAGAACAGTCGGTTAAGAAAAAAAAAGTCTTCATTCATTTGAAGTGTCGAATTTAGTAGTCCAAGTTTTATTTTTTATTTTTCGACAGATCTCTACTTCTAATGGATCTTTAATTTTCTGTCTCTAATTCTAATGGGTAATCGATATAGAATAATGGAATTACAACTGCTCTGGTAATAATAGTTTGATGATGATGTTTTTGTACATATAGATTCCATTTTGAAGTACCTATATGAATGTTTTAAAAGGATGGTTTACAATGGGGTTATGGAAGAGTTTACCAATGTATGGATCTCCATCTCATATTTCACTCATCTTTGATAGATAATATTTTTAAAGCATCGATCTTTATTTGAAAAGTAAAAGAGCCTTTCAATTAGAAAAACTTGTGGCATATGGTAAAAAGTCGTTTTACGAGATTGTGCGTATTTCATGAAATTAGAAACATAATTAATGACGATGCTTATGATTAAATGCATAACCGCATATCACTCTCATCAATTTAGATAATTTTGAAAGAGTCGAATAATATTTGGACACAAAACATGAAAAATATTTTTACATACAAATGATGTCCGACAATTTTTGAAAAAGGCTACGTGTAAAATGATAGCTAATATTTGGCAGATAAAATATATTAGAGGATCATTAAAAAAAAAGTACACGTTGTTTTTACAAACAATCGAATAGTAAAAAAATATATATATATTTTAGCAAATACATTAGTATTTTTTTACTAGAATCAAAATACTGTTTCAAGCAACGGTCAAAATGTCTAAAATGTCTAAAATGGCGGGAATAACTGTTATGTGTGAACTGGTTCAGGGTGTGGGGTCCACACGTTTTGGAATTTTTGGGGATGCTTCAGACAAGCAATCTCAACCTTTCGGTACTGTCTTGCGACTGTTGGCTTCCCACACATCCTATATAAGGACCCCATCGCACACTCCTCTGCTTTTACTCTTGCCATTTCTCTCTCCCCTCCCTGTCCGCTAATTTGATCTTCTGGGTCACCAAATATTCATCTCTCTTCACTTACAAATATTCTTGGTTGGTTGCCTTTGCAGGCACCAATAGGTTCCAGTTCTGGAAGTTTTAGCTTAGTTCTGGGTGTCGGGTTTCGGGAACATTTTAGCACTGAAGCTAGGAACTGCTTGAGCTTTCTGGGTATCGATCAAATTTCGATCTTGATTGGGAATTGGAAAGATTTTTGCGGGGTTGGTTGGGTTGTGACAGCCTGATCATAAGAAATACCAGAACTTTTTTGGCAAGACAATGATTCTGACCTCCAACGGGTGCATTCTGGGGAAGTCGCATTCGTTCTTGCCAAGAAATCCATTGTCGAGAAAAGCTTCTACTTTTGGATTTTCCAGATCTTCAATAGATACAGTTCAGGCACTTAGCAGAATATTTCCGAGTCTCGTCTTTGAAACAGCTTTTCAGCTCTTGAACTCGTGCATTTTCTTCCTCTCTAGTGTTTCTTTGGTATTTCACTTAATTTGTAGAAAAACCGGGTGGACTGTGGAGTTGAGATATAATGGCTAGTGCATCGCTGCCCCCGGGATTCCGCTTCCACCCCACGGATGAAGAATTGGTTGGATATTATTTGAAAAGAAAAGTTGAGGGACAAGAGTTCGAACTCGAAGTGATTCCCGTTGTCGATTTGTACAAATTCGATCCTTGGGAGCTTCCAGGTACATGCTCGTGTGCAAGCACGGTGAACTATTATCATTAGCTCAACTGTTCGTGATAAGTTCTGAGATTGAGGCTTACTTTACGCATACTGAATGTGAATGGAAACTTTTTAGCTTCGAAAAGTGCCATGTGATTCATTTTGCAATCATCCCTTCCTTTGCGCCTCTTTTTGGACCAAGCCAAACAATAATTCCACTAAGATTGCAACCTTTCATCGTATGATAGACAGTTCAATGGCATACGACAAAATGTCCTGAACAGAACATCTTTCCATGTTTCTTTTTATCAAATCAAGAAGTCTATCTAAGGGGAATGAGTTTTCACACTGCAGATAAATCATTCCTTCCCCAACGAGACATGGAATGGTTCTTCTTCTGCCCGCGGGACAGAAAGTACCCGAATGGCTCACGAACAAATCGAGCCACTAAAGCTGGCTATTGGAAGGCTACAGGGAAAGACCGGAAGGTTGTCTGTCAGTCCTCTGTCACTGGTTATAGAAAGACACTCGTCTTCTACCGTGGACGGGCCCCGTTAGGAGATCGTACTGACTGGGTGATGCACGAATATCGCCTCTGTGACGATTCTTCCCAAGGATCACAAAACTTTCAGGTAATATCTCTCAAGACCAATTACTATAGATGTCATTGACACTGCTGTTGTTTTGACAATCTATAGAGTATAGACTAATAAATATGCATGCATGTCCACTATCCAAGAAGCAAGAAAAGTAATAGGTCCATTTAGTTTCTTACAGAAAGGAGCCTGAGGTATCCTATGTGATTAAAATTCATGTCAGGGGCCATTTGCACTGTGCCGTATTGTAAAAAGGAACGAGCTTTCTCAGAAGACGAGCGATTGCCATGGAGAACCAAAAAACAAAATAGTTGGAAACAGTTCGAGTAATGGAGATTGCGAGGCAATGGAAGTTTGCAGTGAGCCTTTAAGCATGTCTAGCAATACTTATTCTCAAGGAAGTTACCTGTATAACGAAAGTCAATATCCTAGCCATATGCCGCCTCGACATGAGGTCACACCAATGGCAGATTTGAATCCCTACTTGACAGAGACCAATCCTGCAAGCTGTTGGGTCTCAGCTGATATGATTCTTGACTCTTCAGAGGTACTAAACTACAATATGAGCAAAGAAAATTATCTTTGTTCATTGAATTGTTTCCGCGTAGATGTCAACTACTTCCACATTACTGATATTTTGCATTTTATCTTCTCATTTTACTTCTCTTAGGGCTACTCGCAAGGACAATACACGGTTCCTCATAACTTCCAACACCAACAGTATGATTTCCCGAGTCCCACGGCTCCATGGCAGCCATATGATCACAAAGAAATTTCTCCCCGCTCATCGTACTCAAATTTGGCAGGGGAAGTCGAACTTCCTGATGATCTCAATCGCTTTGGCTGTGTGTTGCCGTACTCGGGACATGGGAACCACATGGAGTATTATGGGGACATACCATATGGAGGTTATGACAACACCGGCTCGCTAAGTTATCCAAAACCTTTCTGAGTAGAAGAGGGTGCCGAGAAGAAATGGACGGGTGAACTCAACAGTAGATTGCAGCAACGAGGGTTGCACAATGGTGTCCTGCCCTGAGCATGACAGTTTATTTGAAAGCTGTTCACATAGCTTTGCCTACCCTGTTAAGACAAAAAAGAATCAGATCCGGGACAACGCCTTTTTATGTTGATTCTTGGAGTGGGAGATAAGCTAGAGCAGCTAAAGCCCTTCCTCATTCTCCAAAAAAGGTTCCAAGTGAAGATTTTCATTATCTGGTGTTCTATTTCAACTTCCGTTGTAATGTCGTTTCAGTTTCCACTTTACGGGGTTAAGCTTACAGAGTAATAGGCCTCCTGGTGGAAATCACTTTTATAGATTGAACCAGAGGTTGTGGTTTACTTTGTACTTCAAGTTCTCTGTCTCAGATAGTAACTGTTACTATTTGAAATTCACTGTTCATTCCCTGATGCGAAAAGGAGTGATACAATGTAAGTGCATGCTTACATAATGAAGAATTGTCAAATTGAACGACGAAGCTGATAATGTACCTATTGCCTTTCAAATATTATCCATCTTCTGGAGTTGTTCAGATCAAACAAATCCATTTCTAGGAGCCCCTTGTTGCCCTTGTAAGCTTCTTGTGATGGTTTCTGTACATTCACATGATAAGTGGAAGACTTTTACCTAAAAGGTTGATGTAAAGCCAGTTATGGTCTTCACAGGAACATTCTGTTCATTTCCTTTTCTTGTTCTTCTGACGATTGAACTATCTTAATACAGTATATTAGTGAAATTATCTGAATACATGTTTCTACCTAAAGGGACATGAAATTTGACCATTCAGGAAGGGTGCCTGAGTGAATTAGATCCTCTGCCCCAAGTAAAACAGAGAGAGATGAACAGATTTTGGTCTTACTTGTCTCCATGGTGTCGAAAATCAATTCATTCTTTTCAGTGGTGCTTTAACAGGAACCTTTTTCTGACTTTTTGGAGAACTGCATGTCGTTGTAGTAAACAATCAACTAGAAGATTGAGTCTTTATATCTGCAGTATCAAAAGAAATTGATAAGTAATGTGAAGATGCACCTTGAAGAATCAAAAGAGTACCCAGTGAGTACATAAATATTATTACCGTCTGTCTTTCGGCCAACATTCGTGTATTGCTCCTTTTACAAGTTCTTTCCCAACTTTACATCTCATGCATAGATTCCCCTTCCCCTACCAAGCGTGTGGCCCCTTTTCTTTTCAGTGGATAAACTAATTGATTGGTGGTTATTGAGAATCAACTTTAACAAGATGCTCCACTACTTAGACAGAAAATGCAATGAGGAATCATTAGAGAGAGTGGAAGGATTAGGGTTGATGCCTGTAATGCTTTTGACTACTGATATTTCTGAATGATACTTCATCCGGTATGTCGCAGATGGACCTCAGGATTCATAACATCGTGTCAGAAATAGGAGCGACTAGACAAAAAGCAGTCTATTTTTGTTGATGGATGAGAACAGTGTTTCTGATACTATCATTATAAGTGAGACAAACCTGAATAAGGTTCTGATCTTTCAAAATATTTCAGGAAGTGGTGAATCTGGACATCAGTTGGTCTTCTAGAGTCCTGTTGAGAAGACAATATGCCTAAAAGGTTTTACAAGAAGAAGAAAATAGCATCAGGGCACTCATCCTAAAAAGTAAAATCTCCACTATTCTGTTCCCGATGGAGGGAAATGATTCCCAACGGCGTTCGATTTTTTTTTTTTTCTTCCAAGTGTCACAACAACGTCCTCACCCGCTTTATACTCCTTGAACCGAGCTAGCCTCCCTAGTTCTTCGGCTTCCTCAATAACATGATCAAGCCTAGCCACAGCCTCTACTAGCAAAGAAGCAAATGCAGCGAAAGGAAGTGCCTCGGAGAACTCGAGGCTAGCTATAGCAAGTTTACTCCTCTGTGGCCTTAACACCTTTTGAATGCCATGCACTTGTTCAGGAGGTCTTGTGGTTTTTGACTCAAGCAATGGAGAACAATTGGCATCGAAGCTTGTCGTATGAGAGATTATGGAGTCCTTTCTGTTCATCGAGTCTGAGAGAATCTGTGGTTGGGACTGTAGTGCGGTGTTGAGGTCCTGCAAAGCTATATGAAGATGAGCCGAGAGAATTTCCAGAGAAAAATGGCGGCGATTCCTCATGCTATTAGCAAGTTCCACCAACACGTTCGATACCTCTCCAGCTAAACGGGTACACTGGTCCTTGAAGAGAGCACGTACAGATGGTGGAGTCTAGCAACATTACATTTACATTCATGAGTTTATTATCAAGATAGAAACATAATCAAATCTAATAATCAGGGAATGTTTCTTCAACGCGATGAAAATGATCCTAGGTGTCTAGAAGTGTGCTATAGTTAGAGAAAAGGAGATATACAACAGATTCCCTGAGAAGAGATAGACTAACAATTTGAGTTTGGTTTCCGATTTTATTCAAGGCAGAAAATGACGCAACCATGATAGTTAACAATTTGGTAGAACGTTTGTCAAATAATCTACACTAGAGAATCTAACAAGAAAGTGGAAATTCTTTACTCTGATCTGTTATGCAAGTATTGCATGTAGTATGAATGAATATCCCTAGCAATGATTTGCCTAACTCGTTAAAAAAAAAACATATAAATTGTTGGGCTATCGACGGTTAACTCCACAGGACACAGATTTGCGCATGTGATGTCATAGCTACAGCTACTTCAGAAAACATTTGTCATATTGATGATAGCTCCAATAGGAATTGATTTTCAATACCTTGATTTCTGTGTGCAAACAACCATGTAAAGCCATAATCGTGTAACCAAAACGGCGTAGAGCAACTCCGAACTTCACATACTGCTGCCATGGGGATTTGTAACATTTCCCTCGGTATCTCGGCTCCCAACTTGCATATAAGGCCTGTAAAATTGCAACAAGAAAAGAAGATAAAATCGTTTCCAGATTTGCATGGTGAATTGGCCATCATCAAGAGAAACTTTCCACCTAATTGCAAGTCCCTCCATAATAAAGTACCTGTAAGTGGTTGGCCCAGATTGATGCAGAAACCACATAGAAGTAAAGCTGATGGCGAGCCCAAACAATCCACTAGCTGTCGCAACAACCCAAAACATGGGCATCCTGATTACGTCCCTGCATATCCCCAAACATGTGAGATAAGGTAACAATAGCTTTGAAAGAAATGGTATGTAAGCTGAAGTGGTGAAACAGTTGATCTATACGTATTTGCTATGTACTGCCATTCACCAAAGAGTAGGATCAAGAAGATGGCGAAAGGTAGAGATAATAAATTATTCAGCAAGACCATGGAGACTTCATTTAGAGATCCAGATCTTGTTAACTGTTTAGCTTTGTCCATCACCCAACGTAGAGTGAGCTGTGACAAATACAAACGTAGCATGTTGATTAGAAAGTGATGCAGAGATATCAAAATGGATCTGTGCCAGACAAGTACTGTTTTAATACTCCTTCCACAAAACTAACAATTTAAAAACAATAGCGATTTGGAAACAATCTTCTGAAAAATAGCTAATTTGAAAAATAAGATTGAGAATGAGCCAATGAAGCAAAGAAAAAGAACATACCGAATAAGTTGCCGTCAAAACACAATTTAAAAATTGCCATGCGTAGCCCACTGAATCAAAGGAGAGGTCTGTGACACCACCACTGATAGCAGAGATTATCTGCAGCAATAGATACATTTAGCACCCATAAGGTCAATCTCTACATCTATGAAGCAGGAAATGAGAAAGTAGAAGTTTATGTAGTTTTACTATGATGTAGACAGAATTACAAGATTGTTATGCTGCAGTGCCTTTGTGCAAAGTTCAAATTGAGAACCATTTACATATAGCTCTCAAATCTCAAAGCAGAAAAAAGGTGGATTGAAAAACCAATTTACATGATCAATTTTTAGGCCTATCCTTTAGATGCCCCGAAAGAAGAGAATGAGGTCCGTCTACACTGCAGTGTTTCAGTTTTGGTAGTCTTCTCAATGTGGGGATGATTTTCTCAACATGGATTAGTAACTGCATATAAGTCATCAAGAAACTTTCCAAGCAGATCAAGTCACGATCACAGGACCATAGAAGAACTCTGGCAATGTGATTATGAGAAGACCTATCTCAGGTTTCTGCTGTTCCGAAAAGAGTAAGAGAACAAAGAGATGTTACGACAGAGATGTTACGACAGATGAAGATGTCGAGGGAACAATGTGTAATATACAGAAGTATAATTTACCGATAAGCTGCTTACTCGAGCCTTTTCCCGAGGCATACTGTTTGGTGTTTCATAATAGAAGTACTATAAGCAGAAAAAAAGAAACTCAACCCTAACTCATCCAGATTATATCAGGTTGAAGGAAAGATTGAGAAAATCAGGGGTGCCCTCTTCAGCCAATAACCATATAAAATTTGAGCAGATGGATTAGGAAATGGTTCAAGAATGTATTTACATGTGCGACCGAGGAGAAGTGGAAGAGGACCATTACCATCAGAAACATAGCAATCCAAACCTTCTGGTTCTGGTGCTTCCGGAATATATACAATTCACCGATTGCTGTCAGAATATTTGTCACATTCTTCAAAATTGTCACCATTGCAATGTTTATGTATCTCAAACTGAAGAGGAAATGCAAGAGAATATTAAGTATTTATTATCAAAGACATCTCATCCAAGGGAATAATAAAAGACAAAAATGAGGATGAGTCTTTGCTTTCGTTAACGTCATGCAAACTCCAAACTTGGCTTCCAGGTCTGCCTCATGAAACTACAATTGCACAAACTGTTGTTGACATACCTATACATGCCTGAAACAAGCATGCCAACGAAGATAATATTAACGGGTATCCAGACCCTAACGAGCTTCCAATTGAGCTTTTCCACTGGCACCACTCCGCACAGACCCAGGACAGCTACAATCACCGAACTAATCAAATTCTGCAGTCAAGTCAAGCACAATTCAGTTTCTCAAATTGCTGGCCATAATCGAGGAGTAGATAATAATATATCTACTCAGGATGATAACCCCCAGAACTCATTTAACAGTATATGGCGAGAATACTTGAAAGGAAGAGATGACATACTTGATAAAACATCAAACTTATTCCAGCCCTGAAATTATAACTTGATAGGACAACTTTGTTTAGCAATATCATGCTGCAAGAGGAAATGCAGTAAGCTGTTCCAGATACCAGAGGTCCAGATCTTCTAGCCAATCCATTCTCGTGGTTTGCACCATCACGAATTGGAAGGCCGATGCTTTCGCTCATAGCTGCTCGTTCCCCTCTAAAAAACCTGCTTAGTGTTTATGCTAAGTCATTAGATTGTAGTCATTAGATTGTGTTCTGTCTGTATCTATAAGCTGTCTGAGGCTTAAACGTTATTTCTTTCTGTAAAATTGCAATTCATTCACTGCACGGAAGGGTTTCAGAAGTTTCTCGGTCAGCAGCAATTGGCTGGGCGCATCAAACATAAACTTTGAGAGTTATAGGGAAGGTAAATCCGGGGAGAGATGTTATCCTACCTGTCATTAAATAATCCATGTTCTTTCGTGGTCATGGCGCCGTTAATTGATCTCAGTCCTTCCTTTTCAGCATCATCTAGCATCCTCAATGCTAAATTACTTCTTGCACCTGATGACACCACTTCTCCATTTAATTGGCTGATCTCGTGCTCCTCATAGCCGTGATGGTTGATGGCATCTAATTTGAAATCAGATGACATGCCAGACAGCTGCATGCTGAAAAATTGAAGGGTTAATTTTCGTAAGAGGACAACAGAGGGTGTAAGGAAAAAGCTAATTCCTTGCTAAATGGGTTCTAAACTATCGCCAAGTTCAATACAAATCCACCGCCAGTGCTAAGTGGAAGGAAACTCTCAAGATGTCAGCTAAAATTAGAAACAAGAAAAAGTCTTGCCATGAGAAAATTTCCAGGAACTGATGGGTGTCATCTAAACCCTTTCCTTCATTTGCTTTTGCTTTCTGCACAGTCCAAACGAGAGCATTAAGTAGCCAAATGTTATCCCACGAACTCAGGAGGAAGAGACTGGGAAAAAGGAAAAATCGTCCCTGCCTGAGCCCCAATTTTCAACCCGTTTCATCCTATCAGATTTCGTGTTGCCAAATGAAACAACCAAGCTCAATCAAAACAAGGCCCATTCGAGCTCTGGAATTATGCAAACCCCGTAAGAAGTGGTTCGAGCTTTGCCTATAAACAAAATGACAAAAGAGAGAAAAAGGAAGAAAACCGAGTAACCAAGCAATGGAAGAGCATGGACCAACACGAGATGAACCGCAAAGCACGTACATGGTGAATCGCGGGACGAAAGTTTCACGTGAAGTCCCAAATCGTTCCTCCGAAACCAACAGCAGAAGCGATTCCACCTCACACACGCAAAATTGCAATTATGCGTGCAAAGCAGAACTCCAAGCGATCGTTTTAACGAGAGAGAGAGAGAGAGATGAAAAGCCGAAAGCAAGCGCCAGCTCCAGCAGGCAAAATCGCTGGACAGTGATGCAGAATGCGTGACGAAGCGAGATCTTTTGGGAGAGCACGCAAAGGGCATAGAGAGAGAGAGAGAGACCTGTAGGATGAAATCTTCGAAGGGCGACAACAAGAGTAATGAGGAACAGAGAGCGAGGTTCCGGGAAACGAGAGAGGGGGATCGGTTTGGACAGTCGGTGATCGAGGAGCTTAAAAATGAAGCAAAGTCTCGAGGTCGCAAAAGTCAAATCCACCATCAATGGAGGCGATTCCATGGAATCTTCTCCCGCTTCTGCTCGCTTCGAGACTGGGGGAAGAAGGAGGAGGCGGTCAAAGCTTCGGTGAGGTGTCCGCGTATCTGCGAATTGGACGCTGGGAAAGGGAAACTGCAAGGAGCAGCAAAGCTGAGCGGAGCGGAGAGGGAGAGGGAGATCTTCGAAACCAGCTTTTTGCGCGGAAAATAAGGTGGGCCCCCGATATTTTTAAACGTCCATTAATGTCAGGGGCAATATCGTAAAATCACGTGGCAATTTGATGCATTCAATTTTGGTAAATCGATTTTAATTTTTCTAGAGTAAAATTTTTTACGGAAAATTCCAAATAAATGCCTGAAATACCCTTTTTTTTTTAGAGAAATGTCTTGCCAATGGCATTTTCGTCATTTACTTTTTTTATTTTTTTTTATTTTTTTCCTTCATTTTTGTTGTTGGGCAGCCTCCCCTCGACATCCCTTGGTAGTCTTG